>SJYR01003980.1:96049-106519 GCA_006410655.1 Kobus ellipsiprymnus
GTTCTTTAAAGGTACATAACACATGTCCCATTTCTTTATAATTTCTTCAATCTATTCTAGGTGATTTGAAAAGTTCACTTGCATTTATTTGCATTGCTATTTGTGTACAGTGAAAATTGTGTTAGTAATTCTATGTGTATATCTCAGAAATATAATTTAATTTTTACTTGTGGGCATTGCCTTTTCTTATGTTCTACATTGAACTTGACAGTTGATTTATAACAAAATGTGGGTTCACTATCATTCCTCCAACAACAAAGATTTGTTTCACTCATATAAAATGCATATTGGACTGCTTTTTTTCTGAACCCTGCTGCATAATCAAAGAGGCATTTCATTTTAAGAATGACTCATAGTATAATCTTTGTGATGCCATTTTAAATGGCAATTAAACTCAAAGCATGTAGTAATAATGAAATACATTAAACAATTGCATTGAATAATAAAGTAGGAATGATGAAGTCTGTGTATCTGCAGGCCTTGACAACTATTTCATAACCCCCAGTTGGCTGACAGAGATTATAAGACATACTGATAATGAGATAAAAATCAATTTTGTGTGTGCTACTTGCAAGAGAATGTGCATCTTAAAATCAATGAAATATAAATTATATTTTTCTTTCAGCCCACTGCCATCTTCAGTATTTAGTCCTTCCAGTTAGAAAGGTTAGTCCATAAAAAGAGAAAACACACAAACAATAAATAAATAAAAAGAAGATTTTGCTTTTGCTGTGTTTGTTCAGAGAGTATATTTACAGATAAATTACAGGAACATCAATGGCTAAAGATGTTATCAAGATAGAAACATAAGTCATTCCAGATTACAGTCCCCCTCACAAGAATATCAACTATACATAGACAAATACTGCTGTGAAAATTCCAGAATCTCCAGGTGAGGCTGAAGACTCACCACCCCAGATGGCAGGGATGAAGAGGGACCACATAAGAAGGGTAGAAGAATGGCTACACACTGGCCACATGGAGCCTCCACCAGGTCAAAATAGAGTGACACCAAGAGGGCTCCCTTGGTCTCATTGTTTCTCCAGTGAGAAAAGAGACCTCAGCAAGGACGTTTGGCTCCTCCAGTATTGCACGACACTTTCTAGGAGGCCCACTCAGGTCTTTCCTTATAGCAATCACTGGGGGAATTTGTGAGGCTTAACCACTGGGCATCAGCAAGAGACAGAGAGAGTTTGGGGCTTATAGTAACTAGTTCTCCGACATTGGTAGTGTACCTGCTGGCAGTGTCACACAATCAGAGATTCCAGCCAGCAGCTCTGCCCATTTTCAGAGCTGAGCTGCTTCCCCTGTCTGGCCAAGGAGCTCATTTGGCAGTCATTCCTGGTTTGGGTCCCCAGTCAATGGACCATCCTAGCTGGAGCCCATTCTACCACTCTGCCTGGACAGGGAAGCAAATTTTCAACCCCACCAAACTGCTGAACACAGCTTTTATTCCCACCCATTCAGGAAGCCTAGCCAGAGAACCTGGGCAGCTTCAGAGCCCCTCCTATAGCTTCACTCAGGCAGGGAGCCAAACCAGCAACTTGCCCAACAGTAGAGCATTGGCTGTGATCACACATAACCACTGAGCCTGAACAATGACCTTGGGCAGCCCTGAAGCCCTCCCTATACCTCTGCCCAGCTACATAGTCCAGCCTACAGTGTTACTTAGCAGTGAAGCCCAGTGTACATCCCTGACTGATTGCTGAACACAGCCTATGGCCTTATTCAAGAGGAATCTAACTAATCATAGAGCAGTCTCTATTCCCACCCAACTGCAAGATATAATTAGAGGCCATTCCCAACCAAAAAATCTACCCAGCAATCTTGAACAGCAGAGGACAGTCACTGACCTATCCGATTACAAAACCCAGCCTGTACTCCAGCTTCCAACTTAAGGAAAGAACCTATGGCTCCAATTGAACATGGAGAACAATTCGCAGCACCACTAGGTCATAGAGTACTTGAGACTCATCTAACCAGGAGCAATGGCAGAGTCAAGCTATCGCCCTCCTCATCAGCAGAGCTGGTACCAACCACTGGCACCACCCTGTCAAGGAGAATAGGCTATGGTTTTGCCTGGCCAGAGCTGATTGCACAGTTCAACTAGTGTCCCCACCAGAATGTGAAGTACAGACAGCAGCCCAGCCTGATCAGATAATACACTCAGTAACTCCATTTGAACATAGATATCAGTCATTGGTGGCGCTAGTGGTAAAGAAACCACATGCTAATGCAGGTAGATATAAGAGACATGGGTTCAATCCCTGGGTCAGGAAGATCACTTGGAGGAGGGCATGGGAACCCACTCCAATATTCTTGCCTGGAGAATCCCAAGGACAGAAGAACCAAGCAGGCTACAGTCCATAGGACCACACAGAGTTGGACACGACTGAAGTAGCTGAGCAAGTACATCAGTCACTGAGTCCACCCAATTGAATATCACATCTAGTGGTACATATCTTGAACTCAGAACATGGACTGTGCCCTCAAATAACTTGGGTCCCCATAACAAGCTGTTCTGAACCACAGATACTGCCAGCTGACTGTTCAGAACCCTAAACTGCTCTCATATAATTCTTTTACATATAGCTGTCTGGTTTTCCTAGCAGCACTTATTGAAGAGAATATCTTTTCTCCATTGTATAATCTTGCCTCCTTCGTGACAGATTAATTGACCATAAGTTTGCAGGTTGATTTCTGGGCTTTCTATACACGTGTGCATGCTCAGTAATCTCTGACTCTTCACAACTCCATGGACTGCAGATGCCAGCCTTCTCTGTCCATAAGATTTTCCAGACAAGAATACTGGAGTCGATTGTCATTTCCTCCTCCAGCAATTTCTATCCCATTCCATTAATCTATATTTCTGTTTCTGCACCAATATCATACTGGTTTTTGGTTACTGAAGTTTGTAGTACAGTCTGAAGACAGGGAGCTTGATTCCTCCATTGATTTTCTTCCTCAGGACTGCTTTGGCTATTTAGGATCTTCTGTGCTTTCATGCAAACTTTAATGTTTTTGGTCTAGTTTTATGAGAAATGCCATTGGTAATTTAATAGGGATTGCATTAATTTGTAGATTGCCTCCGGCAGTATAGTCATTTTGACAATATTGATTCTTCCATTCCAATAAGATGGTATATCTCTCCATCTATTTGTGACATTGTTGACTTCTTCTATCAGCATTTTATAGTTTTCAGATTACATGTCTTTTGCTTCCTTAGGTTGGTTTATTCCTAGGTAATTTATTCTTTTTGATGTGATTGTAAATTGAACTGTTTAATTTTTCTTTTTGATCTTTCATTATTAGTATATAGGAATGGAACAGATTTCTGTGTATTATTAAGTTTGTATCCTACAACTTTATTGAATTCATTTATCATCTCTAGTAACCTATTTAGGATTTTCAATATGCAGTATCATGTTACCTGCAAATAGAGTTTTACTCCTTCTTTCCCATATCTGGATTCCTTTGATTTCTTTTTCTTCTCTGATTGCCATGGCTAAGACTTCTAAGTCTATGTTGAATAATCATGGACATTCTTTTCTTATTCCTAATCTTGGAGGAAATGTTTTCAGTTTTTCAACATTGAGGATGATGTTTGCTGTGGGTTTGTTGTATATAGCCTTTATTATGTTGAGGTAGATTCTCTTTATGCCCACTTCCTGGAGAGTTTTGTTTTTATCATAAATGGGTGTTGGGTTTTTTTAATTAATTAATTTATTTTTTGGCTGGGCTGGATCTTTGTTGTTGCATAAGGGCTTTCTCTAGTTGCAGTGAGTAGGGCTACTCTGCATTATGGTGCCCAGGCTTCTCATTGCAGTGGCTTCTCTTGTTGCAGAGCACAGGCTCTAGGGTGTGTGGGGTCAGTAGTTGCAGATGTGTGCTCAGAAGCTGTGGTGCATGGGCTTAGTTTACCCATGGCATGTGGAATCTTCCCAGACCAGGGACTGAACCTGTGTCTCCTGCATTGGAAGGCAGATTCTTTACCACTGGGCCACCAGGAATGTCCTGGGTGTTGGATTTTGTAAAAAATGTTTTTACATCTTTTGAGTTGATCATATGTTTTTTATTCTTCAGTTTCTTTGTCTGGTGGATCACATGGATTGGTATGCATATATTGAAGAATTCTTGCATCCTTGGGACAAATTCCACTTGATTATGATGTATGACCTTTTTAATGAATCATTGGACTCGATTTTGTTGGATATTGTTGAATATTTTTGTGTCCATATTCATCAGTGATATTAGCTTGTAATTTTCTTTTTGTGTGGTATCTTTATATGGTTTTAGTATTAGGGTGATGGTGGTCTTGTAGGATGAATTTGGGGTGGGGGGTTCTTTCCTCTCCAATATTTTAAATGACTTGCAGAAGGATGGATATTAACTCTTTTCTGAAATTAGAACATTCCAAACTCCAATACACTGAAATAAATTCAAAATGGATCAAAGACCTAAATACAAGGCCAGATATAATGAAACTCTTAAGGGACAATGTAGGTAGAACACCCTTTAGCATCAGTTGCAGCAATATATTTTTGATTCACCTGCTAGAGTAACGAGAAAAAAAAAAGGGGGGACCTAATTAAACTTAAAAGCTTTTGCACAGCAAAGGAAATCATAAATGAAACAGACAACACACAGAATGGGAGAAAATCTTTGCAAATGAAGCAACCAATAAGCAATTAGTATTCAAAATATGCAAACAGCCCATGCAGCTTTTTGTCAAAAGCAAACAAACAAATAACCCAGTCAAAAATGTGTGGAAGACATAAATAAACATTTGTCCAGAAGAAGACAAATAGGGGGTCAACAGGTGCATGCTCAACATCACTAATCATTCAGTTCAGTTCAGTTCAGTTCAGTTCAGTTCAATCGTTCAGTCGTGTCCGACTCTTTGTGACCCCATGAATCACAGCATGCCAGGCCTCCCTGTCCATCACCAACTCCAGGAGTTCACCCAGACTCACATCCATCAAGTCAGTGATGCCATCCAGCCATCTCATCCTCTGTCGTCCCCTTCTCCTCCTGCCCCCAATCCCTCCCAGCATTAGGGTCTTTTCCAATGAGTCAACTCTTCACATGAGGTGGCCAAAGTACTGGTCAGCTTCAGCATCATTCCTTCCAAAGAAATCCCAGGGTTGATCTCCTTCAGAATGGACTGGCTGGATCTCCTTGCAGTCCAAAGGATTCTCAAGAGTTTTCTCCAACACCACAGTTCAAAAGCATCAGTTCTTTGGCACTAATCATTAAACTGAAGCAAATCAAATCTACAAAAAAGTATCACTTCACACTTGTTAGAATGGTTGTCACTAAAATTTTACAAACAGTAAATGCTGGAGAGGGTGTGGAGAAAAGGGAACCCTCCTACACTGTTGACTGGAATGTAAATTGATAGAGCCACTATAGAGAATAGTATGGAGGTTCCTTAAAAAATAAAAATAGAGCTACCATATGATCCAGCAATACCAATCCTGGACATATTTTTGGAGAAAACCATGGTCCAAAAGGATATATGCACCCCAATGCTCTTAACAATACTGCTTACAATAGCCAAGACACAAAATAAATATAAAATCCATTGACAGATGAATGGGTAACAATAGAATATTACTTAGCCGTAGAAATAAAGAAAAAATTGAAAAAGAGATTAAAAAAATTCCATTTTCAGGAAAATGAATGGACCTAAATTTTATCATACTAGGTAAAGTAAGGAAAAAAGTAAGAAAAACATCATTGATATTGCTCAAATGTAGACTTTTAATTTTTGAAAAACAAAGATACACATGAAGTTGTATATAAAACAGAAATATACTCACAGATTCAAAAATAAACTAATGGTTACCAGGGAATAAATGTCGGGGGAAGGGATAAATCAGGAGTTTGGAATTAACACATACACAGTATTTTATATAAGGCAGATAGCCAGCAAAGACAATATATAGCACAGGAAACTCTATATTCTGTAACAATCAATATGGGAAAAAGTTTTAAAAATATATGTATACATATAACTGAATCACTTTTTTGTATACCTGAAAGTAATACAATGTTGTAAATCAACTGTATTCCAATAAATATTTTTTTAAAATAATTTTAGTGGACTATAACACAAAAAACTAAACAAAATTAAGAAATTAATGCATGAAAAAGTGAGAAATTTGATGAAAAATAGAAATCCTCAAAACTTAAAAGGCAGAAATGTAAGTGCTGAAGAGTATTATGACTAAATTAAACAATTCAGTAGAGAACCTCAATATCAGACTCCTACCAACCAGAAGGAAGAAGCAATGATTTAGAAGGTAGGGCCTTTAAAATTATTCAAACAGAGAAGTATAAAGAAAAAAAAAATGAAAAAGACAAAATCTCATGGTACTTCAGTTCAGTTCAGTCGCTCAGTCGTGTCCGACTCTTTGCGACCCCATGAATCGCAGCACGCCAGGCCTCCCTGTCCATCACCATCTCCTGGAATTCACTCAGACTCACATCCATCGAGTCAGNCAAAATCTCATGGTACTTCAGTTCAGTTCAGTCGCTCAGTCGTGTCCGACTCTTTGCGACCCCATGAATCGCAGCACGCCAGGCCTCCCTGTCCATCACCATCTCCTGGAATTCACTCAGACTCTCATCCATCGAGTCAGTGATGCCATCTAGCCATCTCATCCTGGGTCGTCCCCTTCTCCTCCTGTGCCCAATCTCTCCCAGCATCAGAGTCTTTTCCAATGAGTCAGCTCTTCGCATGAGGTGTCCAAAGTACTGGAGCTTCAGCTTTAGCATCATTCCTTCCAAAGAAATCCCAGGGTTAATTTAGTATAAAATGATAACTAAAAATTTTATTTTAAATTCTGAATTGTAGGACAAATTAAAGGTGTAACATTGAAATATGTACATTATCATGGGTAAAATAAATAGCTAGTGGGAAGTTGCTTTATAATACAGAGAACTCTGACGCTCTGTGATGACCTAGAGGGATGAGATGAGGGAACTGGGAGGGAGGCTCAAGAGAGAGAGAATATATTAATATGTGTACTTATTGATGATTCACGTTGTTGTATGGCAGAAACCACCACAATGTTGTAAAGCAAGTATCTTACAATTAAAAATAAAAATAACAGTAATTAGTATTAATAATAAACATTACCAAATCAGAAAGAGCAGAGAGCAAGGATATTCTTCTTTGCTTTTTGCCAAGACATTCCTGCTCTGATACATCAATAAAAATGATCTTTTTTTTTTTTACAAAAAAATTCCAAATGTACCTAAAAGTACAGAGATGAGTAAAATGCATCCTCCTCAGTTAATGGTTATTTACATTTGCTTTATTTGTGTTGACTTTTTCATTGTTTTGTTGAAATATTTAATTAAAATCCTAGCATATTGATTTCCTTTTCCTGCTGTAACAAATTACTAGAAATTTAAATGCTTGGAAAAGCACAGATTTATAATCTTATAATTCTGGTGGTCAGAAGTCCAAAATGAGTCTCACTGGGATAAAACCAAGGTACTGGAAGAATTCTGCTCATTTCTGAATGCTCTAGAGAGATTTTATTTTCTCACCTTTTCCTGCTTCTCTAAGTTGCCCCCATTCCTTGGCTTCTGGTCCCAATCAATTTTCAAAGCTAGCCATGACTGATGGGTCTTTCTCATACTACATCACTGACACTGAATGTTATACTTCTGTCTCATACATTCAAAGCATCCTTGTAATTATGTCGGGCTCATTCAAACAAGAGAGCACAATTTCCTTATTTTGAGATCACCTACATATCAATCTTAATTCCATCTACTACCTTAAAGTTCCATTTACAATGTAACACACTATATTACAGATTCTAAGAATAATGATGTGATCATCTTTGAGAGGTCATTATTCTACCTAATACACTTAGGTATCGTCCATCAATGATTGATTTCTAAAGTCTAAGGACACTTTGTCATATAACCACAATACCAGAATTGTGTCCAACAAGTGCTGACCTTTGTTTCTCTATTTTTTTAAATCAAGAGCCAAACAAGATCTGCTCACTGTATGTAGTTGTTTTTATGTCACTTAAGCACTTGTCACAGTCTTATTGTTTTTCAAGAAATTGATTTGTTGAAAGTAGTGAATCCAACCTTCCACAGAAAATCCCACTTTATATATTTGTTTTAATGATTCATAATGTTGAAGTAATTGTAGCTTCTTTAAACCTCAAGCTAGAGGTAAAGAGATTCAAATTCAATGTATTTGGTGAAAATATCTGTTTTTTCTTCTATATATTTCACTTTGTATCCCATTGGAAGCCTTATAATATTTCCACACTCTGTTGTACTGAAGTGAGATTTCATCATTCATTCTTATGTTTGAAACTTGCCTACTGCAGCGGCTATGAAATTTCATTGCCTCCACTCTGCCACTGATGGAAATATTGGTGGATTTTTTAAAGATTATCCACTTGGTCGTTATCTATGAGGGACATATTGTCATCATTAAATTAAGCTTTTTTGTCTTAATTAAACTTTCCTGGTGGCATTTGGTCTCATTTGTGCTATATTTTTATAAAGTTTGTCTACATTTTTTGGTAGGTGGATGGTGCCTTTTCCTATGTTTCAATGCAGTTAGAGAATTCTCTATTTATTTACTGCTTTTGACATTTTAATGGAAATTTTTGAAGGAGGAAGACTAAGTTGGATATTGATATCATTTACTGATGATTTTATATGTAGAGACCCAGATGACATGTTTCTGATAATAATATCTACTGATTATGAGCAAATATAGAAAAATTGACAGCATGATTTTAGTAACTTAAATATGTGTGAAAAAATCAAAATAGAAACATGCATATGCATTTTAGTGGAAAAGGAAATGGAAACTTAGTCCAATATTCTTGCCTTGAAAATCCCATGAAGAGAGAAGCCTGGTGAACTGCATTCATGTGTTCAAATCTACTGATTATGAGCAAATATAGAAAAATTGACAGCATGATTTTAGTAACTTAAATATGTGTGAAAAAATCAAAATAGAAACATGCATATGCATTTTAGTGGAAAAGGAAATGGAAACTTAGTCCAATATTCTTGCCTTGAAAATCCCATGAAGAGAGAAGCCTGGTGAACTGCATTCATGTGTTCACAAGAGTCAGAGAAGACAAAAACTGAAAACAAATGCATTTTAAAATAGCAGTTCAAATACATAGTAGATACATATTGCTAATATTCTGATAATGTCTAATGCATGCATGATCGATGAACTCCTTCCAGTTTGTGACCTCTCCTCAGGAGACTATGGACTTGAGAGTAGAAATCATGACTTAAGGAATAAGATTTCCAATTTGGAATTTCGATGGGATTTATTATCTAAATTAATTCACTATCCCTAGGTTATGGAAATGCAATTGAAAATTAGTACTTTAATATTTAAATGATTCATAGAATGAATTACCTTTTCAGCAGCAAAATGTTATCCTAGAGGTGTAAAAATATGTACTATAGTTTCATAAATTATCATTTTTTCCATAAATGGCTTTGTATTAATTTTATTATGCAATAAGTATTTATATTTGTGTCTATTAATCTTTTTCTTTTTTTGCTGTTTTGCTGCTATATTTTAGAGGTATAACAGTAAGAAAAGTAGTTATTATTGAACTGTTCTTATAGAGTTTATAGTCAATTCTGAGAAGATGGATCTGATTTTCACCCTCTCTGGTGGCTCAATAATAAAGAATTTGCCTGCAGTGCAGGAGTCACAGGTTTGATCCCTAGTTTGGGAAGATCCCCTGGAGAAGGGGATGGGAATCCACTCCAGTATTCTTACGTGGGAAAGCCATGGACGAAGGAGCCTTGCAGGCTACAATCCATGGGATCACAAGTGACTAAATCACCACCCCCTACCTGGGATAAGATAGGGTTATTTTGGGTACTGAGGGCACTTCTACTCTTTGGAAAAAGTGAAGAGAGAGACTGTATATTTGTTCTGATTTCTTTATCTGTGAATAATAGAAAACACTAACTGAACAGTGGCTTACCCAAAAAAAGAGGTTTATTTTTGTCATCTTGAGGTTCAGTTTGGTCCAGTTGCTCAGTCATGTCCGACTCTTTGTGACCCCATGGACTGCAGCACGCCAGGCTTCTCTGTCCATCACCAACTCTCAGAACTTATTCCTGAGGTAATCAGTACAATTGCTGGTATAACTGTTTTCTACTTTAATGACTTTAATGATCAGGGTTCAATCAGGGAAATAGAAACACTAGCAATTATGATTAAGGGGTAATAACCTCAGATATGCAGATGACACCACCCTTATGGCAGAAAGTGAAGAGGAACTAAAAAGCTTCTTGATGAAAGTGAAAGAGGAGAGTGAAAAAGTTGGCTTAAACCTCAACATTCAGAAAACAAAGACCATGGCATCTGGTCCCATCACTTCATGGGAAATAGATGGGAAAACAATGGAAACAGTGTCAGACTTTATTTTGGGGGGCTCCAAA
>SJYR01003981.1:0-18282 GCA_006410655.1 Kobus ellipsiprymnus
GCCCAGGACGCCGAGGAAGCCCTTGCAGGGCAGCGGGAGAGTGTTCAGGCTTCAGGAATGTAGTCATTTGATTTGATTTTCTAGGAAGAAGGAAGAAACTCGCTGAGTGGACAAGATTCCCCAGAATCACACCGCCCATTTATTCCTACGTGTTCCAAACGGTGATCCAGGAACCAGGCGAGGAGCACAGAATCGATGGCAGAGCACCGGGCGCCCGGTGGCCACCCCAGGCAGCCCCGAGGCCCCGAAACATCCTGGCCCTGTGGCCCGCCGGCCTCTGTCACCAGCCTGGCCCGGAGCACGTGCCGCCAGCTGGGGGGTCACTGCACAGCCAAGGTCAGGCCCCGGGTCTTGCCGACAGGCATCCTCACGGACGGCACACATCAGCCTCCTGGGCAGCGCCTACTCGTGAGCCCTCCCGCCCTAGGAGGGGGCCCAGATGGGCAGGGGGTGAGCCTCTGTGTTGAACACGTAGGCGTCCAGGCTGAGCAGGTCAGGATCGTCAGAGAAGAGCAGATACAGGTATTTGAGCGTCTCCCCCAGAAAGAAGCTCTCCATCTTGTCCCTGGGCTGGGGGTGGCGGGGGTCCTGGACGTTGCTGATGGAAGAATAGCCGCCCGAGGGGACCTGCTCGAGAGGCGAGGCCGCAAGTCACGATGCTGGCTCAGCCCTCTGGAGGGCTGCCAGCCAGAGGCAGCCCCCCGGGGCACTGGCCCAGCCCAGAACACACGGCCCCCCAGGGCAGGGTCTGGGGCGGGGGGACACCAAAGCCCACGGGGAACGGCCACCTGGGGGTCAGCCGTGGCTCNTCAGCCCTCTGGAGGGCTGCCAGCCAGAGGCAGCCCCCCGGGGCACTGGCCCAGCCCAGAACACACGGCCCCCCAGGGCAGGGTCTGGGGCGGGGGGACACCAAAGCCCACGGGGAACGGCCACCTGGGGGTCAGCCGTGGCTCCCTTCAGTGACTAGACGCCAAGGGCCACCTCCAAAACCCGCGCAGGCCTCAAAGGCCCCAAGGCCACCCGAGGGGTGTAGAGCCCACCTCAGGGGCCACAGGGTGAAGGTCAAGTCTCAGCCCTGCCAGGGTGGGCAGTGGGCCCTGGGCACAGCAGCGGGTGCTGCTGGTTGTGGCCCCCGGCCTGGGGAGTAGCGGCCCAGAGGTCACTCACCCCCGGGGGGAAACACACCCCCAGGCCGCACGGAGGACCAGCAGACACGCTCTGTGCACCTCGGGCCCCTGCAGGGACCCTCCCGACACAGCTGTCCCCCAGACGGGACAGACGGGCGCCGCGCCCCGGCCCTCGCAGCAGGCGGGGCCCCCCGTGCAGCCCGGGCGGGGGCGGGGGCGGGGGCCGGCGGGCTCACCCGCGCGTAGGTGTTGAAGCTCTGCAGGATCTCCCAGCCCCAGTCCTGGTACTTGGGGTCGCCCGTGAGGCGGTGCAGGTAGAACAGGCTCTCCACCGTCTCGGGGCGCAGCAGGTTGTGTCTGTCGGCCGCCTGGGGGGGGCACGTGGGCTCAGGAGGGGCCTCCCGGCACGCCCGTCCGGCCCAGCCCGGGGCCCAGCGTGGCTCACCTTGACCTCAATGTCCTTCACAGCGCTCGTGCGACGCAGGTTGAAGTGTGCGATCTCGGGGCTCAGCCCCGTCTCCATCTGGCGGTACATCTGGTAGCAGGTGTCCATGAGCGCCTGCGCCAGCTCCATGTGCTCAGCAGGCAGGCCGTGGTGGGCGCCCAGAGCCAGTGTCCCCGGCAGGAAGCACACCAGGTGGTCCTGGAACCACAGGGTCGCCTCGTCAGCGGGTCCGCGCCGTCAGGCCTCAGGCAGGGCTCTGAGCTGCAGGCCAAGCACCTGGGGCCCACATGGGCAGGGGAGAAGCTTCTGGAAAGGCTGACGGGGCCCTGGCTGCAGGAGAGCAGGAGGGGGTGCAACTGGGACTGGGGGCTCCCTGAGAGCGTGGAAGGAGAGACTCCGCAGGGCAGGGGCCTGAGGAGGCGGGGGCTCTGGGGTGAGGGCCCTGGCTCCCCAGGGGCCTCAGCTCCTGCTGCTCTCACGGGACACCCACATCCACCCGGGGCCACCCACACTCCTCGGCCAGGATCACGAGGTTCCCCGGTCGTCCCCACTCAGAGCCACCAGACACCAGGCACAGGGGCTGGGTCCCCCGCTGCCTTGAGGCGGGGTCAGGGAAACAGGCCCCCGCTCACCATCTTGGCGCTGAAGCGGCCGTGGTTGAGCTCCCCCACGAAGGTCAGCTTCCTGGGCTCGGACCGAGCGAGCAGGTGCCTCCTGACCCCGCCCACGGCCTCCAGGTAGTCTTCCAGCAGCCTGCGCAGACCAGCGGGGCCTGTGTGCTCTGGCCAGGCGAGCGCACGGCCCCAGGTCCACAGACAGGCCGTGACCCCGAGCTCCTGTCCCCTGGGATCCATGAGGCCCGGCCCTGCCGGCCCCACGGGGCTCAGCCTCTCCGGCTTCTGGGCCGCCCCCACTCCAGTAAGGCCAGTGCCTCCCAACCAGCCCCAGGGGCCGCTGGAGACCAGCCTCGGCCCGCCTGCCTCATCCTGAGCCAGCCTGCGGGCTCCCCCGTCGGTGACACCTCCCGGGCCACAGGCACCCCCAGGCCCGAGGCTTGAGAGGATCCCCGCGCCCCACTGGGGTTCACCTCTATTTTATAACTGGACAAGGAGCGACCAGGCTGCTCCCTGGGAACGTGTGAGTTTTCAGCGTCAAAGCGCTAAGCACCAGGAGGCCCACACGGCCCTGGCTGCCTCCCGCTGGAGCCGATGGCCAAGCAGCCACAGCCCCAAGGAAGACCCCTGTCTGTCCACCCCGGTGGCCGGCCCTTGCTCTGCGTATCGGATGACCAGAAACACCCTCCCCCACAGAGGGCCCCGACTCCCCCAGCCCAGGCGGCCGCCCCGAAGGCAGAGAAACAGGCCTCACTGCCTCTCCTTCTTCCCGCCCTGGATCCACTGCTTCAGCAGGTACTCGTAGTAGCTGTCGGCCCTGGCGCCCAGGGTGAACACGCCCAGGTGGGTGAAGCTGCCGCTGTTGGTGTTGATGAACATGGGCACCAGCCCGTCCAGCTTCCCGTGCAGGGCGTGCACGCGCCTCGTCACCTCCTCTGCGGCCTCCTGGGGCAGACGGTGGGGGCAGTGAGCGGGTGGGCTGGGCAGAGGGGCTGCCCTCTGACTCAGCGCCTGGACGGCCGACCGCGAGGCTGAAGCTGTCCCCGAGACACTTCCCAGTCCCGAGCCAGGAGGACAGGTTAGGAGCAAGTGGCCTGCATGGCGTGACGGTGTCCCAGCCTCAGAACAGCACAGGACCCCAAGTCAGGGCCTGGCCAGGGACCTGCTGGCGCCCTGCTACATAAAAGACACACGGCACGTGGACACACACACAGCAACACACCACTGATCAAAAAACCAACTCCAAGCGGAGACACTGCCACACACCCGTGATGAGGGACAAGGGACAGCTGGATGGCGCACAAAGGCATGTGTGGACGAGCGAACCCAGCCCGGAGCCCTCCTGCCAACATCCCCAGCAGCACACTGGCTGCAGCTCGGCAGTGATCAGCCCAGAAACAGGTGCACCACGTCAGGAGCTCTCCAAGACGAGAAAGGAAGGGTCCTGACCGGTCCCACCACCTTAGGACAGCAGGCTCACTGACCACCCAGACTGCAGCCACGCAGGAGACGGGGCCACTGAGCAGGGGGAGGCCTCCAACAGCCGCCCTGCCTGGCTCCCAGGGCTCTGGAGCGACGGACGGGAAGTCAGTGAGCAGTGCTGGGGTCGCTTGGGCGGAGGGAACAGTTCTAGAGGGTGACGACGGCCAGACACGTGAGCACAGACAGCCACAGTTACGGGAAAGGGCAGGACCTCTCGACACAAACATCTCAACAAAAAACAAGACGCGGGTGAGCGGAGAGAACAGGGACACCGGAGCGGACGCCGACACGCCGAAAGATGCGCCACAGCAGGGGCCGTGAGGAGGCAGGGGGCAGACGCTGCTGAAGACAGCCAGCCCGAGCCAGGCACAGACACAGGCCGGCGTCCCTCCACATGCACGCCAGCGCCGCCGAGCAGGAGCCACGCCGGCATGCCGCACCAGCGGCCCACCCAGGACCGCGTGCGGGGCCCAGGCGGGGTGCCACGACGACGGCGCCACCTACGCTGACCTGACTACAAAGCCCAGAGCCCCAGCACACCCCGTGGCACTCAGCCACAACCCAGCAGGCGGTCCTCGCCACTGCAGGAGGGCCCAGGACAACAGCAAGTGGACACCAGGCCACGCCGAGAGCGGCAGGACAAGCCGTCAGCTGTCGGGGCCCTGCGGGGCGGGCAGAGGACTCAGCCTCCAGCCAAGGCCTCTCCCGTCTGCGCCTCTGGCATCACCAGAAAATGCGGTTCTGCAGGAGAACGTGGGACAGGAACCAACACCAACGCGACTCTCGTGGCCCAGGACCCAACCACGCACACCTGCAGTCGCCTCCACGAGCCCGAGACGGCCCCGCAGATGACCCACAGTCCTCAGCCGGGGGCAGGGCCCCTCCATACCTGAAACTTCTTATCCCCCGTGAGACGAGAGAGCTCTCGGAACTCCAGCTGAATGCTTGTCACCTCAGCCACCGTGCTATCAGAGGTCCATCGGGGTGGGTGAGCAACTCCAGTGCCAATGTTTACATCGGAGTATGGGATCTTGGAGGGTGTTCGGAAGGCAGGCATCAACCGATTTCCAAAATCCTCCTGATACACAACACAGCGATCAGTCAACGATTCCTGTTGCTCAGCGGCCTTGTCTCCATGACACGATGGTAAACCCAACACCCGTTTTCATCTAATTCAGTGGACAGACCCGAGTATGCTGGCTTCACGTGGCCCGACCCTGGCCAGCTAGAAAAATCGAGCTGGACTCAGTGCAGAATGACCTCACAGGCAGGCAGCAGGCTGGCCCAGTGCTGCTTCAGCCATCCACGTGCTCAGAAACGGACTCAAGAGCGGAGGAGACAGAACTGGCAACAAACGCCCGCCACAGCCCGGTCCCGCGAGAAAAGCACTGACTGCTGAGCACTTGAGACCCCAGTCCCCCCAGGACGCGAGCAGACCCGCTGCCGGGGCACTCACAGCCTTCTTCAGGAAGAGGATGTCCCCAGACAGGTGGAAGGCACTCAGAAGCCCCCCCAGGATCCGGATTGTGCTCTCAAACAGGTTGACGTCCACATCTTTCTGAAACAATAACCTCTTGGACACCCAATTTCTGGCTTCTTGAAACTCTGCCACGTGGAACAGCAGAGGCACAGGGATAAATTACCAGGCCAGCCTTTCCCTGGCCGCGCCCTCGGGGCTGTGCAAATCCCTGCAGGGTTCCAATCACCTCCTCATGCAGGAGCGGGGCCCAGGAGTCCTCCAACCGCACAGAAAACCCGGGGCCAGCGTGCAGCTGGGGGAAGGCCGTGCAGCGTGAGCACAGGTGCTCGCCGTCAAGGCCACGCTACAGAGAAGCACGAGAGAGAGCGGCTGGAGGCCTGCAGTGCAAGTATCGGACGGGACAGGGCCGTGAGCGCGCCAGTTCAGAAACACCTGGGGACACACCACCTGTCTCACCCTGTCTGCACCGACAAGGCCTGAGGGCGACTCAGGGCAAGGCCGGCCACTGTGTCGGATCCCGTGTCGCCTCCCACCACAGGGCCCTCCTGACCGCAACGGAAACGTGGCTGCAAACACCCCTGGACGCCACCCTCCAGCACACTCAGTGCTCTGCAGGAGGCGCAGGGCGCACGGACGTGTGGGGACAGAACCGCCCGCGGCCAGCACAGCCACGACGGGGAAGCACGGCCCGGCAGGGCGCGGCGTGTGGTCGCCTCCCGGACCCGGCTCACTCGGGCCCGAGGGTCACGCGCGGCGAGCTCGAGCCCACCGCAGGGACAGCAGGTACCTTTCTTCAGCCCCAGAATCCACATGGTGTCCAGGGCGTCGATCAGCGTGAGGCCGAGGCCGAACCACTCGCTGAAGGACCTGGTCAGCGGCTTCAGCTCGTCGTGGCCCCAGGCGAACTTGCGGTATCCAGCCCACGCGTGGAGGAAGGCGTCTACCACAGCCTTCTGGCGCGCGTTCTGGGAGGCTGGGAGGAGGAAAGCAGGGCGTGGGCACCCAGACAGACCTGCCCTGTGGCCCCACGGCCAGTGAGCCTGCCCGGGGGGCACCTTAGGCTGCAGTGAAGGCCCAAGCTGCAACTGCCGCCTGGCCCAGGCTGTCAGCCTCCACCAGGTCCCAGCAGGGACCAGCCTCCAGGAAAGAGCGAAGGAGCGAAAGCGGAGGGACCAGGACGCCTGGGCGTACAGCCTGCTTTGTGGACATCACATGTGACAGGCGCTGGTGACCCAGGCAGGACGGTCTCGTCTGAAAACACAGAAGGTCCTTAAAAAGCTAGCAAGAGAGCAACCGCGTGACCCGCGACCTGCTTCCAGCTCTAGATCTGGAGAAAATACGACTGAGAGGACCCGGGCACCCCGAGGTCACTGCCACGCGCTTACAAAAGCAAGACACAGAGGCGACCCGACTGTCCATCAGCAGAGAAAGAAAGAAAGCGCGTTATGTGTGAGCAACAGGATATTCCTCAGCCACTCAAAACAAGAAAGTAATGTCACTGCAGCAATGTGGGTGGGGCTAGAGACTGTCACAGTGAATGAAGTAACTCAGACAAAAGAGAAGTACCCTATGACAGCTCTTGTATACGGAATCCAGGAAAAAATGATACAAGTGAACTTAGTTGCAAAACAGAAAGGGACCCACAGACTCAGAGAAGGAACTTACGGTTGCGGGGAAGCGAAATGCGGAGAGATAGTTAGGGAGTCTGGGACAGACTCGTCTATACTGCTCTATTCCAAACGGGTGAACACAAGGGCCTGCCTCACAGCGCACAGAACCCTGCTCGGCTTTACAGGCACTCGACCCGGGAGGAAAGGGCGCAGCAGGGTGGAGACGTGCATGTGCATGGCTAAGTCCTTCCCTGCTCATTTGGGTCTGTGACAACACTGTTAGTCATCTCTACTAGAGTACAAAGCAAAAGTTAGAATGGCTGCAACACCAGATACTGAAAGACATCTGTGCAGGAGCCAGGCATCGTCACCAAAGCTAGAGAGACTGCCTGACCCACAGCAGCCTGGTCCTCCTGGGTGTCCAAGGCTGAGCAGAGCTTTCGAGGGACTCTCGAGCGTGTCCTTCGCCGTGACCCTCAGAACAAATGGCAGCTGAGGCCGGGGGGCCAGGCGGGCCTTACCTGGGTTGGCCCGAATCCTCGCTGCCTTTGGGGAAGGCCTGGGGGGGATCTCTGCCTTCTTGCCAGGAGGTTCAGTGCCCTGCTGGGGCTTGGTCCCTGCTCCCCTCCAGCTGCAGGGAGAGAAACGTGAATGCTCAGAGTAGGGACAGTGGTGTGGATGCCCCAAGGCTGCCACCGAGCTCAGGCTTAAACTTGCATGCTACCCAGAGAACCGCGAATGGACAAGCCAATAAACACCCTGTTCCACAAGGGTGCACCTTATTAGCACTTTGTCTTTGTTAAAAAAAAAATTAGAAAACTCTGGTTCCCACAATCAGACCATCTCTGACGCTCCCGGTACCTGAGGCCGTCTCTCTGCGCCTCTGCTCCCCTGCCAGCCTCTCCCACCACCTCTGCCCTCCTCTGGGCCTGGTCCTGCCTCCTCTCCTGGGGGTCTCCTTCCGGCGCTCTCATCTGCAGGTTGGGGGGTCCTCGTCGGAAATGCCTTTGGGGCTTCTGGACAGAGACAAGAGTCACTCGTACACTGACTCCATCCCGCTTCTAGGACGCACCCCGTCCCCAGCCAGACCTGGAGCCACACAGGGAGCGCTGTGGACGGGCTGAGCAGTTGCAGTTTCCTAGAGGAAATGATTTCTGCTTTTCCTACGACGCCCAGCTTTGGGAGGAGCCCCGTTCTCCTCAGCTCCTGGCTCTGACTCCGATGGAGGCTCTGCCTATGGGCAAGTGTAGCCCTGGAGAGTCAGTTCAGCCCCTGGCCAGAGCGCGTCTGGGAGTCAGACCCTAAGGGTGGCAGGGCAGGGTTAAACCCCGCCGTCCCCGTCGATGGAGCCACAGAGAACACTGCCCAGGCCTGCACCCGGGACTCCCACCTCAGCCTCGGAAGGCTGCGGCAGAGGCGGCCGGTCAGTGACCAAGCGCTGTGGGAGGCCGCGCTCGTCCTGGCTCCAGCCCCCCAACGGTGGCTGTGACAGCAACTCCTCCAGCTCCCGAGGACACAGACTCCTGAGTGGAAAAGCCTCTGGCGGTAGCACCACGGACACCTTGGGGGAGGATCCGTGAAGACACCCCCTTCCAAGGTCCAAACCCCCCCGAGCCGGGCCCTGGGTCACGAGAGCAGGTGCGGCCGAAACAGAGCTCCACGGGTGAAGCAGGTCTCGGGGACGAGCGCCGGCGTCGGGCCCAGAGAGGAGGTGCCCGCGGCCTCAGGATGCGCACAGGAGGCCTGGCTGTTCACGCCTTCATTTCCAGGCCCCTCCTGGACACCAGAGTCCAGGTCACGGGTGCTGAGGTGTGGAGACGTGTCTCTCGGAGGAGAGACAGCCAGGCTCTGCTGCCACTGGACCGTGAAGTCAACGCACGAGAGAGCAGCCCCAGCAGGGACAGGAGTGCTCCCGGCTCTAAAGGGGGAGACCGGCTTCTCACGCACAGACCTTGCAGGGAGACGGGGTGAGAGCGGGCAGCCTGTGGGGCGCGAGGCCGGCCTCAGTCCCAGAGCCCCTCCCTGGGGGCGCCCGGGCCCTCCTGGACACCCCAGCCCGTGGGAGCGTGTCCCTGGCACAGAGCACCCTGGGCTCTGAGAGGCCGGCCACTCTCCTGGGGTGGGACCTGCCTTGGCTCTGGCTGACCCCTCGCCCTCTAGTCTCCACGTGTTCCCCCGGCCCCGCTCGCCCCCCTGGACGGCTCGGGGCCCCCCAGGACACGGCCTCACCCCTGCCCCCACCCTTTCTGGACGGCAGGCACCACGCACCTGCCAACTCCCACTCCTCCCTGCTGACCCCACTGTGAGGTGGAGGCCCCAGCACCTCCGTCTGGGCAGGTCCAGAGTGGAGCCCCCGCCTGCCTGCCCCCGGCCAGTAGCTCCCAGAGAAAAGGGACGGTCTCTCTCACTTCCCAAGGACCCGGAGCGCCAGACGGGCAAAGGGGACGGCGGACAGAACGGCCCTCCTCCTCTGTCTGCGTCTCCTCCGTCCCACCAGCCCAGAGCAAGGAGGCTCAGGTGAAAACCTCAGACACACGGCAGGAAGCAGAATTCTTCCCAGTCCCTCTCAAACAGCCCATGCCGTGCTGAAGCGCTTCTGGCCTGGACCCCACTTACGACTCCACCTTCAGTTCACTCCAAGTACCTGAGGTGACGGCCCCGCCACGGCCTCTGAGTTCTCAGCTGCTTTCTGAGGGGCTGGCAAGACGGGAGGGTTCGCTGGTCTCATCTGCCTTGCTGCTGCCGACCTGCTGTCCACAGCTAAACAGGAGAATCTATTTTATCTCAAATACGCCTCAAGGCCCAGAGGAGAGTCAAAGGGCCCTGGAAACAGCACCTACAAAACCAGCCCTCCTGGAAAGGCCGGGACAGGCCGGGACCTCGGAAAAGGGCAGGTCAAGGAATTCCAGAGTGCCCACAGGGACACAAACCTTGCCCATAGCTCCTGGCAGCTTCTGTCTTCATCCCCACCCACAACCCAAACACGTGGCCTTTATCTCTTCCACTTCAAGCAGGGCCCACGGGCCATTCACGGGCGTGACCCGCGGGGGCTCTGCAGCTTTCCTCCTCCAAGGAGCCCGAGCAGAACCCAGGAGGGAGCCGCCCCTCCCCTGCACCTGCGCGTCCTTCCCAGCACTGCGGTGCATGCCAGGGAGCGTCCTTCCCAGCACTGCGGTGCATGCCAGGGAGCGCTGCAGCGCAGCGCGTGCAGACCCCGCGTGTGCCCGCGGACCTGGGTCTCAGTGTGAGACGGCCGGGCCGACGGGCCGCTTCTCACAGCAGACGTCTGGGCAACAGCCACACACCGCGGATTAACAGCCACCCTATAGCGGGGGGCTGGGAACATTCTAGGCTTCTCCTGATCTCACTTCCTGCCATTGCGCTGAGTCTAGGCCTCCTGCCGCTGCCAGATCGCTGCGCCACCCCTCAGTCGGCCCTCAGGACGCCCGAGGAGCATGCAGCTGGTACCTGTCCACTCCTCGGCCACGTGGACATAGGACAGGAGGCCGAAGAGCACCAGGACCACCAGCAGGAAGAGGACCACCGTCCGCTGTAACCTTGACAGCTGCTTCCATTTCTGAGGGGCAGACGACGACTATTTTACTGACAGGAGCACGCGGAGCAATCTGTCGCGCCGTGTCAGACTCCGGGAGGATGAGGGGCAATCCCCGAGGCCCAGCGTGGGGCTCTGCTGCTTCTGAACCGGGACGTTTCCTCCAAGCGGGGGCCGCAGGCTGGAGCGGGGCTGCAGCCGACACCCCGCACCGGCTTCGTGGGTGCCAATGGCTCGTAGCGTCCCGCTGCGCTGGAACCCCCTGGGCGGCAGCCCGCCAGGCGCCTGTGTCCATGCGATTTCCCGGCGAGCACACTGGAGTGGGGAGACACCTCCTCCTCCAGGGGGTCTCCCCGACCCAGGGATCGCACCCGCGTCCCCTCTCGACAGGCGGCCCCGTGAAGCCCCAGCGGCCGGAGCTGGGGAAGGAGCCCCGCGCAGAGCCCGCCCGTGCCCACAGCGGACGGCCGGGAGGGACCCGCAGCCCTCCTCGCCTGGGCCGCGCGCGGCCGGCCGCAGTCGCGCCCGCTCCCCGACCCCAGCCCGGGGAAGCGCCGCCCCGGCCGCCCGCCCGCCCCTCACCCGCCAGCAGGAGCGCCGCCTCAGGCCCTGGCCGCCACCGTAGCTCCGGCCAGGGCTCAGCGTCACCGAGATGAAGTCCCGACGCGCCGGCGGCGGGTACATGGCGGCCGCGGGGGCCCGAAGGGCCGCGCTTCCCGGCGGCGTCAGGAAGCCCAGCTCCGAGCCGGGCCGAGAGACCAGCGGGTCCGAGTCGGGTGCCCGGCCATAGCGGCGCCGTCAGCTCCCCGCCCATCGCGCCGCGCCGCCAATGCGCCTCCGCCGCGCCTCCGGGCCCCACTGCGCCTGCGTGCGTCGCCGCGGCCCCGCTGAAGGCAGCCTCGGCTCCTACGCCCCTGCGTCTGCTCGTGCGCGGTGACGTCACGGCCACGCGGCCGCGCCTGCGCGCCGCTCACCGCCCAGGCTGCCCGGCGCTGCGGCAGGCTTCCTGAGGGCTGCGGGGCTGCCGAGCCGTCCTGCGCCCTCGCGCGGCTCCGCCGGGGCCTGTGGGCATCGAGGATCAGCCAGGGCTTCTCACGGCAGTGCTGACCGCGGCAGGTGTCCCCTGCTCCTCCGCGTCAGCCGGGAGCCCCTGAGGGGCGGACCCCAGGGCTGGACCCTGCCCCCCCCGCCCCCACCGGGTGGATTGGACCCAGTTGGTGCCCGGCCAGGCTGGGTGGCCGGGATGACGCGGGGCCGCTACGGAGTTAGAAGCCCCGGGGTTTTCATCCATCGGACCTGTCAACCGTAAAAGTAGCCAGCTGTTTGATCAGCAAAATGAGTTTGTTCGGGCACGGCAAAGGGTTTGCTGTTAAGAAGGTGCAACTGTAGCAAATAATAGCCATATCGAGACCAAGGAGAGGAACATTACTTTTGTTGGTGGTTTCCAAGATCTGGCGACCTAAGATTCGATGCTGAGTTTGATCAAATGCTGTTTTTTCACGGAGACTTTATGTCCCTGCAAAACCGAACAGTTTTAACAGATTGGTGATGCCTTCCTGTGAAGAGGTTTGAGAAGAGCAGAATAGTAAGTCGTCCCAACGCTGCAATAGCGTGGAGCCTGCAGGAAACCTCGTATCGTCCAAATCAGCCTTTAAGTCTTGTGAAAGGAAGGAATTCCAGTGAAACCTGCATTCGTGTGCAGGTGCGTTTTTGTCCTTCCCAAGTGAAATCTGAGAGGTCTTGGCTGCCTTATCAGCTGGAATGCAGGCGCACCTCGTTTTAGCATCCTTGCCCTTATTGCACTTTGCGCATACTGTGTCTTTCAAATTGAAGGTCTGTGGCAACCCTGCACTGAGCAAGTTTATGGGCACCGTTTCTCACTTCCTGTCTCTGTCGCGTTTGGCAATTCTTGCCACTTTTCAGAGTTTTGTCACTATTATATGTGTTATGTGGTCTGTGTTCAGTGATTTTTGATGTTACTTTTAAAATGTTATAACTTGTTAACGGTGAGCAGTTCTTTGCAATAAATATTTTTTAATGAAGCACATTGTTTTTTAGACAAAATGCTTTTGCATGTTTAATAAACTACAGAAGAGTATAAAGAACTTTTATATGCACTGGTACCAAAAGGTTCATGTGACTTGCTTTGTTGTGATTCCTTGTTCTGCAATGGTCCTGAATGAGACCCAGTGTTCCTGAAGGTGTACCTGTGCTAAAGAATGCGCAGCATAACTCCAGTGGAAATTGTTGCTTTCAGCAGGAGTGCTTGTAGAGGGTGGGGATTAAGAGCAAGAGGGTGCCGACGGGCAGCAGCATTGATTATGGCCTGCAGGTCCTGGACAGACCTCCAGCCTCAGCCCCTGCGCTTTCTCACAGGTTCCATTTAGCAGTATGCACGGGGTGGGGAGGCCTGAGCCCTGGAACCCTGTCACAGGCTTTAAACCTGGAGGGGCTTCTCTACTTAAGGGTGTTGGTTCGTTCTGGGGAGAGGATTCGAGGGACTTAAGTTTGAGTCTTGACAGGAAGAGCACTGTAGCGTTTGCCAGAGATGTTGCCCGTAAGGAGGGTGGTGAAGTCGCTCAGTCGTGTCCGACTCTTTGCGACCCTGTGGACTGTAGCCTACCAGGCTCCTCTGTCCCTGGGATTCTCCAGGCAGGAATACTGGAGTGGGTTGCCATTTCCTTCTCCAGGAGATCTTCCCAACCCAGGGATCGAACCTGGGTCTCCCGTATTGCAGGCAGACGCTTTACCATCTGAGCCACCAGGGAGGGTAGCTGATTCAATAGGAACAAATAGGTCAGTGTCTCCAGAAACAGCTCCAGGACTGAGGCAAAGCAAAGCAAAGGCGGTCAAGTCAGTTCACTTTGTTGGCTATTTTGATTGTTACTGTGAATTCTTAGAATTCTTTCCCCTTTGGGGACAAAGAAATTCCAGCGTGGTATTTTCTAGGATGTCTTGGCCTGATGAATGGAGGTGGAAGAATTGAGGAGAGGGAGTGGTGGGTATCTCGGGGGGCTTAAGCAAAAAGCAACAGGTTCAGAGACACGTTGAGGTTCATCAAGGACCACCACCATTTGGACCACTTTAGTTTTCCAAGATGGGCTACTACTTTACCACAGTTGAGCTGAGCTGGTAAGAGATTCATTCCCAAACTGGAAACTCTTTTCTCTGAGCTGATGATCAACAGGGTTTGGGAAGAGCCTCGTCACTGGGGGCTAGGAGGGTGCTGGAAAGGCTGATCAGAGCCTGAAGGCACTTGAAGTACTTAACCTGGCCACAATCTCTTTCCAGTGTCCTGGCTTTTTGCAACACTAGCAGAAACTAAAAGGGTTTTGTTTAGGGACCATTATTCGCTGGAGCTGAAGGTTAAGGATTTGAGAGGTCTCTCTTGGTTGAAGGCTGAATTAGCTAAATCTGGGGTAGACACGGTTTCCTGTTTGATCCCAGTCCTTTGAACTAAAAGGGAAGGATCTCCTTTCAGCCAATTAATGAACACAGAGCTAAAGGCTACCTCAGTGAATCTGTTATGAAACCAAACTCAGGTCCACTTGCCCACACACTATAAAGTCAGTCTCCTGATACCAGGATCAGCCCGCGGGCTTGTTTCCGCAGGGCCAGCAGGCTGCAGCCCCTGGACAGACGCAGACCTGGGACACCCCGTGCTGCTCCTGCCACACTCGCTGGTCAGACAGCGCGCTTGCCAGGCCGGGCTGGATCACGGCACCTCGTGTTGACCGGAAATCCCTGCATTCTGGGAAAACTGAGTTTGTCCATGTTTCAAAACTCAGTTGCTTCAATTAGCAGCTGTCTGGGTGAGAGATGATGGGGGCACGTGGCTCCTAAGGAAGCAGGAGGGAGGTGCTTGCAGCCACGGGACCCCTGACGCACAGGGAGCCTCACCGGGAGAGAGGACTCAGCACGACCAGGGTCTCCTGGCCACGGCGTCCTCGCGTCGCAGGAGGACAGACACCGCAGAAGGCGAGCTGTGCCGGGGCCTCTGCGCTGAGCAGAACCTCACGTGAGGCTGCAATTATGTGAAGATAAAAAGGTTTTGTGAAAGCAAGCTGTTTTAATAGTTTCCCCAACAAACTCGACTTGGTAAAGAGGCTGCCCCGTCGTGGCAGTGAGGAGCCCCTGGGCCGGGCGGGACCCTCAGCCTCGGCCTCCTCCTTGGCGACCCTCCTCCGCCCCAGGCCCTCTGCTCGCCCGTGGAGCAGCTGGGAGAAGGCAAGGAAGGCACAGGTTAGGACTGACGGAGAGCCTGGATGGAGGCACAGCCGTCCTCCGGGCCGTGGCCCTGGCCCTGACCCCGCAGTCACACCCGGGGAGGGAGGCGTGGACGAGCCACTGGGCCACTCCAGCCCCCGGGAGGCTCACTGCCACTGAAGCCCCCAGAACAGCACCCTTCCTGGGGGAGTCGGCCGCACGTGGGCTGGAGGAGCAGGGCGGGGCGGGGCGGGCCTGGCTGGGCTGCGGGCCGCACTTAGGACGCTCTTCACAGGACGGGGGGCAGGCGCCCTGTGCTGCTCTCCAGGCGGGAAGCGGGCAGGGCCCGAGCAGCCAAGCCCGTGGAGAGAGACCAGAGGCAGCCGGCTTCTCCTCACCTTGACCAGGCTGAGGCTGTGCAGTGAGGGGCTGTGCCCACCCATCCCTGGGGGGGCTAAGGAGCGCGGGCACTGTTGTCAGACGCTCCCTGTAGGCTTGGGGTGGCGGTGGGGCGCCCTCCACGGGTCCCACTGTTTTCTGGGGGCTGAGGCTTTGGACGGAACTCAAGAGAACTCTGCCAGGCGTGCAGGCCAAGCTTCCCAGAGAGCCAGCTCTGGACCTGCTGTGGGCCTCAGCCGGGCAGGGCAGGGGCGCCGGGCTGTGACCCCCAGGCTCAGCTGTCCCTCCCATCACGGAGCCTGCAGGCGTCTCTGCAGAAAAGCGCATCGTGGCTGCTGCTGCTCCCGCCAGGCGGGTCTGCGGGCACACAGGAGCCCCCTCAGCTTAGACAGGCCTGTGCTCCTCTCAGCACCTGCCGCACCCGCCTGGGGCCCACCCCAGTCCACTGAGTTCCTCTGCCTGCAGCCTGGACACCACTGCAGGAGTGAAGCCAGAGCGCCCCCGGGGGCCCTGCAGCCCTGGGGTCACCTGGCTCCCGGGGCCCTGGGGGCGGGAAGCCTCCCACCCCTGTGGAGGAAGCCCGCTCTGCCCTGTGCTCCCCGGTCTGCAGCCAGAATCGCAGAGAAGCTCTCCTGCCCGGAGCCCAGGTGGGGCTGTGTCCTGAGTCTTGGGCCCCAGGGTTGGCAGGGGTCAGGGCCGCAGCTCCTTGGCAGTGGCCTCATCCAGGATCAGTGGGGGCCGGAACTCACGGCCTTGCAGGTACTCCTCCAGCCCCTGGAGACAAGCAGGTCGTGATGACTGGATCCCTCCTCCTGGTCCACTGGGTGAGACCCCAGGTCAGCCCGGAGCCAGTGAGAGGCAGGGCCAGAGAGGTTTCTAGGAGCAAGGGCTGGATGCCACCTCGAGCCCCCAGGCCTGCAGAGCTCTCCCATAGGGCTGGCCAGAACTGCCCACGGGAGGCAGAGCGGGCTGTCCTCCCGCTGAGAGGCTCCCACTGGCCCGAACCCCAGGCTCAGGTGGGCCTGCTTTGCCTTCCCCAACCCCTCCGGGCTTCTGACAGCTTGCTGCGCCCCAGGTCTCGGGCAGTCCTCTGCCACTGAGGACTGTGGCAGAGCTGTGACTTCCCAGCCAGGCATCCAACTCAGCCTGCCCCGTCCAACCCCGCCAGCCCAACCCCAGGGGAGCCCCTGCCAGCCGGTCAGCTCTCACCTCTCCAGCGTATGACACCAAGGGTGAGATCTCGCAGATGGCCGGAGGCTCTGTGCTGCCAGGCAGGCTGCGGGGTGCACTCGTCACGATCAGCTCAGGGTCCTGTCCCAGCGCCCTCCCTGGCCCCACCCACCAGGGAGCCAGCCAGTCCCTGCCCACCCGTCCGACCATCCTCTACACACACAGCCCTCCTCCAGGCAACCTCCTCTTCCTCTAAACACCAGGCCCCGGGCACCGGCCAGAACGACAGGCCCTGACTTGATCTGGAAAGTGCTCCTTGCCCTCTGCAGGCATATCACAGCCTGGATAGCCAGATTCAGGAGGTGGCTGTGGGCATCGGGGTGGAACCTAAGTTCCTATTCTTTCCCCACCCTGGAAGGTGACCTGCCTGCTGCTTTCTGGGTGCCCCGCCTTGGGAAGTGCAGCCCTCACGTCCCCAGGGACCTGAGCAGACCTCGAGGACCGGGCACACGGCCACCTGCATTCAGCATGGTGCCAGGGCAGAAGCCCCCAGGCCTGCTCAGCAGCCATGCCAGCAAGGCCCTGGGATGGGGCTTGGGCTGTGACACCCTGACACCACTGTCCTTTGGGCCACACCCCATGGCCCACACTCACCTGGGCTGCTCGAGGAGCCGGGCCCCGTGCGCATCCAGGAAGCGGGCGCCTGCCCGCAGGGCCCACCGGCAGTGCTGGGCGAGCAGGGCCCGCCGGGATGTGGAGGGGCTATCCCTGTCGGCTGAGTCGGCGTTCTTGAGTGGGGAGAACTCCTCCTCCCGCAGCACTTGGAAGGCCACGAAGTTCCTGGGGGCGGGGGAGACATCCCGATGCGCTGGCCAAGACAAGACGCCGTGGGCCTGGCAGCTGAAAGCCAGGCCGGAGCAACACAGACTGTGTGGGGGTCTATTCTCTGGGCCCCCGAGCATGCGTGAGTCTGTTCCAAGACCCCGGAGCTATCTTTGGTCCTCTCTTCCCTCCCCTTCCCACCAGACTGACCCCCAGAACCTGGGACCCCAGGTGGGGGCCACCTACCCGGGCAGCTCCAGCTACTTCCCCTGGAAACAGCTTCAGGGCCCCAGGCCAGGGCAGAGGGGGACTCGAGAGGAAGCACAGGTGTCCCCCCAAGTCCACAACCCCGAGGGCTCCGACTGCCCTAGATGTGCCCTCCGCTCCTGCCCCAGGGACTGCTTCCTCTGGGCTTCTCTCGCCAAAACCCGCCTGCAGCCCCCCAGCCCCCCCTGCAAAGGGGCATGGCCTCCATTTCCTGCCTGTTGGGCCTCAGAACTACCACAAGATGGGGGTAGGGGCAGGAACAAACACGGCTTCTGCACTGACTTGGCAAACGGGAGCACGTCAAACACGAACTTCTCCATCTTGATCCCATTCGGCTGGAGCGGCTGTACTGGGTTTCCGTGCTCGTCCACATAGGGGACCTTCTTCACAGCCACGTGCGGCTGCAGCAGGGGCTCGAGCTCCCTGGGGACGCGAGGCCAACAGGAGGTTAGACGCACTGCAGATAGACACCTCGGGGCCCCAGCCTGCCTCCCGCACGCTGGCCAGGTGGGGCAGCTGGACAGACGGACACTTCGGACACAGGGTGGTGAGAGCCCAGCTGAGCCCTGTCTCTGCAGAGCCAGAGAGCCGGCCACCATCAGCCTCACCCCTGACCAAGCACAGTGGCAGCGGCAAGCCCCGGGCACAGCCTCTCTACGGCAGGGTCCACTCGGCCGCACCAGCTGCCGAGCTCTCTGCTGCCTCCAGCTTGTTTAAACTCAAGAGCCATTCTGCCCTGCACCCCACAGAAGGTCAGGTCTGCCCCCAGGCCCTGCAGCCAGGCTGGCCAGGAAGCCGCCTGCCACGCACACCTGGTGACCGTCCGCAGGAAGTCTCGGGTGAAGAAGTGGTTGCAGATGTTGCCCGCATTGTACAGCAGGCCCCCACTCGGCGCGCGCAGCTGCGCCACCTCGGGGCTGATCTCGCTGTACTCCACCACCTGGGGGACGCCGTCCAGCTGGCACACCACGCCCACTGGCTCCTCAGGGCACGCCTTCTCCACCACCTGCAGCCGCGAAAGGATGGAGAGATGCCTGGCTGGGTCCATAAACTGACTGACTGGGGCGGGACCGGGCAGGCGGGGACGCGGGGCGGGGTCAGGGCGGA
>SJYR01003981.1:18582-48589 GCA_006410655.1 Kobus ellipsiprymnus
CGGAGCTGGAGGAGGCGGGGTCGGGGCGGGGCGGGGCGGGGCGGGGCGCGCGCCAGCTCACCTTGGCTCCACAGTCGGCGCCCCGCAGCACGCAGAAACCTATGAAGACCGGGTCAGCCAGCCGCACCAGGATGTTGTCCACACAGTACACATGCACGAACTCCACTCCTCGCCGCTCCATGTCCTCTAGGATCTGGTGGTCCTCCAGCGCCCTGTACAGGCCCCCATTGCCATCTGCCGACGGAGGAGAAAGGGCCTTGCAAGGGCTCCGGCCGGCCTCTAGTTGATGGTGCGCTAGAGACCGGGGAGGCCCCTGCCTAAGGGCGCGCTCTATCGCTATCCAAGTAGCCGTGTGGCTGTTCCACGTGACAGATGGGAATCAACGCCCAGAGAAGCGAGGCCACTTGCTCAGGACTGCACAGCCTCTGGGCAGCATATTCTGGCCTCTGTCCCAGGCCTCTTGACCCCGAGCTACCTCCACATTCTCAGCCTTCCTCCACATTCAGACCCTTCCTGCCTCAGAAACGGGGTGTACCTGGTGCCATGGCGACCTTGTCTTTCCTCTCCAGGATGGCCCTGCCATCGAAGGACACAGCAGGCAGCATGCGCTGTTCAAACATGATCACGTTGTTGGGATCCAGGTGGAAAAAGTCATGCTCCTTGAAGAACTTGGCCGTGGGTCCCAGCGTGAACTCACTGGTCATGATATACCTGCAAGGGAGGCAAGGCTGAACCAGCCTTGCAGAGGGCCTGGTGCCCCTGGCAGATGGGACTGGCAGGACTCCCTCTGGGTGGGGGCTGGGCTCTGTCTGGGGCTGTGCTGGGGTTCAAGTCCTGGTGCGGGGCAGGGCTGGGGCTACACAAGGTGGGGGAGGGGAGTCACTCTAGGGCCAAGGGAATGCAGGCAGGCACACCAGGGCACCGTGCAGCGGGTCCCGTAGCGCTCGCCGGCCAGCTGCTCCACCCGCCGAATCCGTTCTGCCTGCAGCTGGTACAGGGTCTTCTGGCTGGGCAGCCCCACCTGATACATGCCCTTGGGGTAGGTCACCCCCAGGCGGGTGCCCTGCCCACCAGCCAGCAGCAGCGCGGCCACCTTGTTCAGGGCGATCTGATGGAGACCTGGAGGCGGGGGGCACCATGAGGGGGTTCCGAAACCCACCACACAACCACCCCTTCATTTTAGCGCAATCAGACTTGAGCCTGGGGTTGCGAGCCACAGCGCAGAACTTTCCAGATGACACTCTGACCTGGGCCGGGCCTCACCCACCCCTAACCTTACCCCGACCTTGCCGAGGTTCTGACCACGCCCTCCTGGGTCCTTCAGAGGAAACACCCCGCGGGCCTGTTCCGAGCCGCCGGCTGGGACCCGGGGCAGACTCCCCTCCAAGAGCAACAGCCTCAGCTACGGGCCGAGAGGCAAGGAGCACAGCCCGCCAGCGCTGCTGTGAAACGGGGCCTGTGCGGGTGTCCAGGGGTCCCCTGCTGTCAGTAAGTGGCAGCTGGCCATCCAGGGGCGCCCAGCACGAAGCGCACCCCCAGGGAACTCGGCCTGGGGGCGGCGGCCCCAGAACCAACCCGAGCCGGTACGTGTGAGAGGGCAGGCGATTTCACGAAGAAGGCAAACCGAGCTCCAAGCTCCGCTTCCCCGCGCGCCCGGCTCGACCCGCTCCGTGGGCGTGGCCCCTTCCGGCCGCCCGCGGCGCCCGCCGCCCGGACCCCGGCCGCCTACCTTCCTCCTCCCAGAGCCGCCGGGTCTGGGGGTCACCCTCGCTCGCGCTGCCCACGCGCTCAGGAGGCAGGGGCTGCAGGCGCGCAGCCAGGTCGGGCGGCGGGCCCTGGGGGCGCGCGCAGGCGGCAGCCGCGCGCCGGCAGTGTTGGCGCAGCGCCTCGGGCTCCAGGGCCTCGAGTTGGGCCAGCAGCGCGGCGCGGGGCTCCGGCGCCAGCTCGGCGCAGAAGCGCAGGAGGTGCTCCTGGCTGGCGCGCTGCAGCCGGGCGCGCAGGTCCGCCTCCGAGGCCATGTTGCCGCCGCTGGCCGCGCTGGCGCTTGTGACCCGCGCGCTCCGGCCGGTGTCACGGGACCCGGCGGGCGGCCCGGACTCCAGCCGGGCGGGCCCGGGGCGCCCCGCCTTGACCCCGCCCCGCCCGGGCCCGTCTGGGTCGCAGACCCCTGCCCACTCCGCCTCTCTTCCGCCCCCGAGCCGCCCCTCCACTATTCAGCCCCGGTGGCCGCTCCGAGCCCCGCCCCTGCCCGCCCTGGCGCTGGAGGGCGGGCTTCACTTTTAGTTCACCTCCTAGCCCACAGTCCCCAGCGGAGGCTAGGGTCCGTCTCTGCCAGTGGCCATGTTTGCATCTACCAGGACCCCTGGCGCCAGGGACCAGAGTCCGGGGGCTCAGGGCCAGCAGACAGGGCTGGGCGGGGGCGGAGTGAGCCAGATCTCCAGCAGGGTCCCCCAGAAGGCCAACCTTCCTGCCTGTGGGCCCCCTCCTTCTCATTCCTCCTCCTTCCCATTGCCGTGTGACCGGAAGCACGCAGGGGCTGCCCCTGGCCTTGCCTTTTTACTTTAACCATCAGATTTTAAACCTCTTGCTGTTTACAGCCTCCTTGGTGAAAAATATGAAAGAGTAGCTTCAGGCGCTAGAGGACAAAATTTTCTTTTAGAAACTAGTTTCATTGAGTCTAAAAGCCATACGTACCCATGGTTAAAACAAGTTAAAGGGTGCTTTAGGACCCAAAAGGAAAAGATCTCTGGGAGTTCCCTGGTGCTCCAGAGACTAAAACTCTTATCTCCTGATGCAGGGAGGCTGAGTTCAATCCCTGGGCTGGGAACTAAGATCCCACAGGCTCCAATTAAAGATCCCAGGTTGTTGTTCAGTCAGCAATCATGTCTGTCAGTGAACCCACGGACTGCAGCACGCTAGGCCCCTCTGTCCCCCCCTATCTCCCGGAGTTTGCTCAAATTCACGTCCATTGAGTCCATGATACTATCCAACCATCTCGTCTGCCACCACATTCTCCTCCTGCCCTCCATCTTTCCCATCATCAGGGTCTTTTCCAATGAGTTGGCCAAAGTATTGGAGATTCAGCTTCAGCGTCAGTCCTTCCCATGAATTTTCAGGGTTGATTTCCTTTAGGATGGACTGGTTTGATCTCCTTGCAGTTGAAGGGACTCTTAACGGTCTTCTCCAACACCACAGTTCGAAAGCATCATTTTTTTCTGCTCTCAACCTTCTTTATGGTCCAGCTCTCACATCCATACATGACTATTGCAGCTTTGACTGTATGGACCTTTATCAGCAAAGTGATGTCTCTGCTTTTTAATACGCTATCGAGGTTTGTCATAGCTTTCCTTCCAAGGAGCAAGCGTCTTTTAATTTCATGGCTGCAGTCTCCAACCCCAGTGATTCTGGAGCCCAAGAAAAGAAAATCTGTCACTGCTTCCACTTTTCCCCTTCTGTTTGCCATGAAGTGATGGAACCAGATGCCATGACCTTAGCTGCTGCTGTTTTTTAATGTTGAGTTTCATGCCAGCTTTCTCATTCTCTTCTTTCACCTTCATCAAGAGGCGCTTTAGTTTCTCTTCACTTTCTGCCATTAGCATGGTATTATCCACATATCTGAGGTTGTTGATTTCTCCTGGCAACCTTGATTCCAGCTTGTGATTCATCCAGTCCAGCGCTTCCCAGGATGTACTCTGCATTTAAGTTAAATAAGCAGGGTGACAATGTATCTATAGCCTTGCTGTATTCTTTTCCCAATTTTGAATCAGTCAGTTGTTCCCCATCCGGTCCTAACTGTTGCTTCTTCTTCCTTTTATTTTAAATAATTTTATTTACTTTCGGGTTTCCTGGGTCTCTATTGCTGCACGGCCTTTGCTCTAGTTTCAGAGAGCGGGGTCCACTTTCCAGTTGCAATGCATGAGCTTCTCATTGCGGTGGCTTTTCTTGCAGAGCACGGGCTTTGGGGCGCTCGAGCTTCGGTAGTTGCAGCTTCCGGGCTCTGGGGCGCAGGCTCAGTGGTTGCACAAGCTTAGTGGCTCGGCAGCGTGTGGGATCTTCACAGAGCAGGGCTGGAACCAGAGTCTCCTGAATTGGCAGCCTGATTCTTTCCCACTGGGCCATCAAGGAAGCCCTAACTGTTGCTTGTTGACCTGCATACAGGTTTTTGAGGATACAAGTAAGGTGTTCTGGTATGCCCGTCTCTTTAAGAATGTTCCACAATTTGTTGTGATCCACACAAAGGTTTTAGCATAGTCAATGAAACACAAGTAGATGTTTTCCTGGAATTTCTGTGCTTTCTCCATGATCAAATGAATGCTGGTAATTTGATCTCTGGTTCCTCTGCCTCTTTGAAATCCAGCTTGTACATCTGGAAGTTCTCGGTTCACATACTGCTGAAATCTAGTTTGAAGGATTTTACCTGGCTAGCATGTGAGATGAGTGCAATTATGTGGTAGTTTGAACATTCTTTGGCATTGCCCTTCTTTGAGACTGGAATAAACACTTACCTTTTCCAGTCCTGTGGCCACCACTGAGTTTTCCAAATTTGCTGACATATTGAGTGCAGCACGCTAACAGCATCATTTTTTAGGACTTGAAATATCTCAGCTGGAATTCCATCACCTCCACTAGTTTTATTCTTGGTAATGCTTCTGAAGGCTCATTTGACTTCGCACTCCAGGGTGTCTGGCTCTAGGGAAGTGACCACGCCATCGTGGTTTTCCAGCTTACAGTTCTTCAGTGTATTCTTGCCACTTCTTAATCTTTCCTGCTTCTCTTAGGCACTTACTATTTTTGTCCTTTACTGTGCCCATCCTTGCATGAAATGTTTTCCTGCTATTTCCAGTTTTATTGAAGAGATCTTTAGTCCTTCCCAATTTGTTGTTTTCCTCTATTTCTTTGCATTGTTCATTTAAGAAGGCCTTATCTCGCCTTGCTAGTCTCTGGAACTCTGCATTCAGTTGGGTATATTTTCCCCTTTCTCCCTTGCGTTTCACTTCTCTTCTTTCCTCAGCTATTTGTAAAGCCTCCTCAGAAAACCGCTTTGCCTTCTTGCATTTCTTTTTCTTTGGGGATGGTTTTGGTCACTGCCTCCTGTACCATCCCACAGGCCACAATGAAAGACCCTGAGTGCTGCAAATAAGACCCGGTGCAGAGGGAGGGAGACAAAGAAAGAAAGAAAAGACCTGGTGCAGAGGGAGGGAGACAAAGAAAGAAAGAAAAGAAAAGAAAAGAAGAACCTCCTCCAGCCTGTCCCGCGAACGCCTGTTAAGGTGCGAGCCCCACCCTCTCCAGGTGCCCTTCCCGGGTTAGGGGGCAGAGCTTAACAGCCTCTTGGGGGTCCCCTGCCCTTGCTCAGGACTGAGAGAAGTGGGCCTGCCTCAGGGCCTTTGCACCTGAATGGCTTGTTTATGGCACGTGATCCATGCCCAGCACACAGTGGACACTCAGCCAACGCCTGTTAACAGAACAATCGTGTTGGGCCCCAGGTCTAGCACAGTGACTGGGCCAGACGGCTGTGTGGGTGCGCACGCTGCATGGGGGGCTGGTCCGCTCCATCAGTCTATGGCCCTGAAGGGAGATCTGCGGCGGGCACTTCAAGTGGGCAGTGTGTGTGGGAGGTTGGGACTCCACTGAGGTCAGAAGGATTTGGACAACTGAGAGCATGTAGCCGGAGGCACCTGAAGGGCCAAGCATAGGGGCGCCGGCCCACCTGGGCAGAGGGGGCCCACCTGGGCAGAGGGGGCACTGACAAGCGGGGGTACCTAAGAGGCACAACTGCCTCTTGGGCCACCTGCCAAGGGCGGCAGAGGACGGCGTGGCCAGGGACCCTGCCCACTCCAAAGAGCTCCTGGCTGCCACAGAGAAAATTACAACTAGGGTGGGTGCCTCTAAAGTTTTAAAGTCCGCAGAGGATCTGCCTGGCCTGGGCCCCTGGGAAGCCTCCCCTATCCCCTGCCAGGGTGGCAGCCGACCTGAAAGCTACAGGTGGGAAGGTGTTGGGCAGGTTGGAAAGCGACGCGGAAGGAGGAAGTGATCAGAGTTCAGGATCAGAAAGACATGGGGACCACGCCTTAGTCCCACGTCCAGAGCTGGCACTGACTCCAGCTTCTCCATGCCTTTCTCCAGTGCCTAGTGAGGGGCCATCGGAACACCCATGGACCAGGGGCTGGCAGGGCCCACCTTCCCCATGGCTCTAGAAGCCCTGAGGGGCCTTTGCTTCCTTGGCACAGTGGGCTCAGGATCACAAGGGCCGTGGCCTAGCCTGGGTCCTGCTGGGCATGCCGTCTGAGAGGCAGCAGCTTTGCCCGCTGCCAGCCGCCGGCCTCCACACCCACACTAACCCCACAGAGCTGCCCCCAGGCCGCCCCCTCCCATGGGCCTCGCCTTGGTTCAGCATCCCACCCAAAGATGCTCTTTCCGCTGTGACCTCCAGGAAGGTTTCCACTGAGCAGCACTGTGGACCAGAAGAGCACGGGGCTCAGCCAGGAGCACCGAGGAAGGGTGTTCCTGGTAGGAGAGCCCCCAGTGCAAAGACTCAGAGGTGAAGGAACACCAGTACCCGGAGCATAGGGGACCGGGGTGGGGGATGGGTGCTGGAAGCAGAGAAGGAAGGGGAGATGAGCTGCAGAACAAAAGAATGCCTCTGGGGACCCTGGCTGGTCCTGCCACCAAAGGGGAAGGCAGGGACAGAGCAGTCTCCATGGGGTGACTCTAGGCTCACAGCTTTCTAGGTACCCCCGAATTCCTCACCATAAAAGAGTCCTCACTTTGAGGGATAACCCCAGGGGAGAAGAGGACCCAGGACACTCCCTGGCCAGAGCAGTTGCCCTTACAACAGCTTGAGACTCAGACCAGTGCCTGGGTCCCAAGGACACAGAGACACAGGTAGGCAGGCCAGCCAGAGTGTGGAGCCCATAGAAGCACCAAGAGCCTGTCTGGAGGAGGTGGTCGTCAACTCTTTGTTCTTTTACCGCCCCCCCCCCCCCAAGGTGAACAGTCTTCTTCTAAAGCAGCAGATAACTCATGTGCTCTGCTCAGTGGCAAAGTGGGCTATCAGTTACATGGAGACCATCAGTGGAGGAAAGGGATCAGGGCAGGACCTCAGGGCAGGCTATGGGGAAGGCAGGGTCCCAAGCAGACAGCATCTCGGGTCCTTCCCTGATTTGGGGAAGGTCCCATCAGTGGGCCTGAGATGAGCCCCTCCCAGACTGACCAGACAGAGTGACCAGGGAATGAACCAGGGGCAGTGGGCAGGGGTGGGGGGGGGGGTGCACAGGCCTGCCTAGCTGGCTTCCGGAGGCCATGAGGGCCCTGGTTGCAGCTGGAGGAGGTGTCCGGCCAGAGGAAGGGGCCGGGGCAGAAGGACCTTGTGAGCACACGGGAATCTGGGGACACAAGAAAAGTGGCTTTGTGCTGGCAGGAAAGGCCAGGCTGTCCCGAGGGGCTGGCGGAGGAGTGAGCAGCGGTGGGGACAGAGAGGCTTCTGTGAGCGGAAGCGCCCAGCTGGCTGGAGCCCACAATCCCCTCGGGGCCCGCCTGGCGCAAGAGAAAGGAGCCCCAGGGCTGCGCCGAGGGACACTAGCGAAGAGCACGCGGGGCAGCTCGAGGGGAAAGGGGGGGGTCCCTGGAGGGCTGCTCTCCTTATCCCCGGAGGCCACCTGGGGACAAGTTACCGCCGGCCCCGGGCCCCGCCCTCCGGAAGGTGGGCTGGGCGGCCAGAGCCAGCGAGGTCAGGACCGCGGAGGGAGCTGCCGGAGTGGTTGGGGATGGGGAGTCTACGGGGGCGCTCGGAGGTCCCGCCCCCACCCGCAAGCTCGACAGGGAGGCGGACTTGGGGGACCCCGCCCCCTGCCCGGCGGGCGCCTCCGCGCGCCCCCGGCCCTCTGGGCACGGCGGGAGCGCGCGAGCCACCGGCCTCTCCACCCAAAAATCAAACCTGGGCTGCCGGCCTCTCAGCCAATCAGAGAGGAGACGAGCTAGCCTCGGCCAATGGCCGCCGCGAATGCTAATGAGCGCTGACGCCATGGGGAGGCCCATTCAAAAAGTCGCCGCTATTGTCGGGGCGGGTCGCGCGCCGCCGGGCCCGCCGTCGGGCCGCGCGGGGACCGAGCCGGGGCGGCCTGAGGCCCGAGCGCTGCGGGCGGGCGCCCATGGCCGGAGCCGCCATGGCCGAGCCGGGCGGCGGGCCGCCTCCCGCGCCCGGCACGGAGGGGCTGCCGCGCGCCTTCCTGCAGAGCCTGCGCACCCTCTTCGACATCCTGGACGACCGGCGGCGCGGCCTCGTGCACCTGCGGGAGATCGAGTCCCGCTGGCGGGGCGCCGACGCGCGCGAGCTGCCCCGCGGCGTGCTCGAGGGCCTGCGCCAGGTGGCCCCAGCCAGCGGCTACTTAACCTTCGAGCGCTTCGTGGCCGGCTTGCGCACCGCGCTGCCTAGTGCCGACGGCGACACGCGGGCCCCCCCGCGCGCCCCGGCCCGGGGAGGCTGCTCGGCGCGGCACGGGGGCCAGCCACCGGCCCCGCGCCTGGTGTTCGCGCCGGCGGACGAGCCGCGGACCGTCCTGGAGAGGAAGCCCCTGCCCCTGGGCGCGCGCCCCCCGCCGGCTGGCCCAGGCGTCGCGAGTCGGAACCTGGAGAAGCCGTGCGGCCTGGCGGAGGCGGTGCCCGGTCCGGCGGAGCCCGAGCGGCCCCAGGGCGCGGCGCTGGAGCGGAGCCCGAGCAAGGACACTGGTGAGTGGGGGCGGTCCCTGGGCCCGCCCGGAGCTCCCCGCGGGCGTGTAAACCTGGGTCACCCCGCTGCCTGGCGGGAAAGAAGTTCCTCCGCGCCTCGGGTGCTCGGGGACCCGGCCAAGGAGCTGGTGGGAGTCCCCGCAGACCCCACCAGGAGAACACTCCGAGCTAAACCCGAGCAGGGAGCCGTTTCCGTCTGAGGGCTCTCCACCTCAGTACTTGCCCACACCTGGGGACACCCTGGCCCTTGGGCTTATCTGGTGACTCGGGCAGAGGCAATTCTCACTGGTGTCAGGGGAGGGTCCCCAGACTGTGAAGGGCCTTTGCTGCCTCCTGGGGTCCTTCTCGGTCTAGCAGCTCGGGGAGAGGCCTGGGCGGACCGCCCCCTTGAGACCAGGGCAGGCGGGAGCTGCCAGGCGTGGTGCAAGAGGACCTGGCCCCAGAAAGGGCAGAGAGTGGAGGGTCTCGAGCGGAGTCTTCCAGGCCTGGAGCCTTGGCGCCTCTGACACCTGGACGGAATCAACCACAGCCCCTGGGGATGGCCCAGCTTCCAGTCCAGTTGGCAGGGACAGGGCATGACTGAATGGTCCCCTGTTTATCCCCCAGAGAGCCTGCCCTGGGAACAAGACTGGCATTATCCGGGGGTGGGGGGCGGGGCCCCCTCAGCCCATTCGGCCTGTGCAGGTGCAGGCCTTCCGCTGGGCAGCTCTGGGCGTTTCCATGCTGCCCACCGCTCTGCCAGCCTTGCCGGACCCCACGCCCAGGCTCAGACATACTCCCCAACCCCATGACTGCCAGCTGGAGCTGTGGTGGCCCCCGCCTCCCTGTCGAGCTCATCAGACCCTCAGCTGGGGGCTCCTCCATCCAGACTCCTCGCTGCCCAGCCTCTGCATACCCCAGGGTGTGAAGGGGAAGCGGCCTTCTGGGCGTGCAGCCCTGAGTGCAGGCCTGGTGCCGTCCGCGTGCTTGCACGTGGTTGGGAACTAGCTGTGGGACTGGGATTTGCAGTCTCAGGCCTATCGTCGCACCAGGTCCATCACTGCGGTCCTCTGAGGTCCAGTTCCGGCGTCCACTGTCAGCTTTGACCAGCAGCGGCCCAGACGGGGCTCGTGACATACTGTTTGGGTGCAAAACCTGGAGGCCCGAGAACCCTTAGCACCCCAGGAAGAGAAAGGTGCCCACGTTCACAGCCCCCCAAGCCCTCCCTGCCGTCCAGGCCCTCCTTCCTGTTCCCTGTTGGGGTTCAGCATGCACCCCAGGCTGGCTTGAGCCCCGTAGGTACAGGCTGCTAGATCCCACCCGGACGGGGTGGGGTCAGGAATGCCTCTGCCTGCTGGGCCTCCAGCCTGCTGTCATCTGGGGGCCCTGGGCCACCCTGCAAACCTGGCGGTGCAGACCAGCTCAGGTGTTCCGGGGTGCCCCCAGCACCCCTCTGCTGTGCCTTTTCCGCCTGCAGCGCAGCTCGGCAGGTTGGAACATGAACTCGGCCTGCCTGGAGCCAGTCTGCCAGGGCTGGCTGGTTGGAGCCGGCTGGTGCCAGCCCTCTGGGCGTGTCCCTATCAGACATGCCTGTGCCCACTGCCATGCCAGGCAGGGCATAGGGCTCGGGAGCCCAGGGAGGGCGCCCTCTTCACCTGCACCCACTCCCCCCTCACGGGCAGCCCTGCTCTCCCTCTCCGTCCTCCGGGGAAGCTGGTGGCCCTCCTGGGGCCTGCCCAGGGAAGCACCTGGCTCTCTGGCCCCGCCGGCAACTCTGCGGGTGGCCGTGTGCGTGGGCGTCTCTGCTGGGCCCCGCTGGTGCAGGTGCGCGGGCTCGCGCTGCGCGCGCGGCAGTCTCCCCCCTGGGGCGCTAGGCAATATCCCCCCTGGGGCGCGCGCGGCAGTCTCCCCCCTGGGGCGCTAGGCAATCTCCCCCCTGGGGCGCGCGCGGCAGTCTCCCCGCTGGGGCGCGCGCGGCAGTCTCCCCGCTGGGGAGCGCAGGCAGCAGCCCGAGCCCTAACCCTCCTGCTGGGGCTCCGCGCGCACCAAGTCGCCCCAGGCGTGTCTGACTCTGCAGCCCCCTGGACTGCAGCCCGCCAGGCTCCTCTGTCCCTGGGCTTCTCCAGGCAAGAATGCTGGAGTGGGTTGCCATGGCCTCCTCCAGGGGATCTTCCCGACCCAGGAATTGAACCGAGTCTTTCTGTGTCTCCTGCATTGGCTGGCGGGCTCTTAACCACCAGCGCCACCTGGGAAGCCCGTCACCCTTAAAGGGCCCCGGGCGGACAAGGTGAGAGGAGTGGAGCCTCGCTGGCTCCGAGTTCAGCAGCCTTTGAGCCCTTGAGGTATGGGCCCTGGGTGTGCAGAGATGAATCAGAGGGAGCCCCCTGCCCTCCAGGAGCTCACACAGGGGGTGCGAGTGCAGACCTGAGCCTCAGGGGCTGCACGGCCGTCTGCACGGCAGGTGTGAGGGCTGAGAGAGGACCAGGCTCCAGCCAGGCCCCGGCAGGGTGTGGTCCAGGAAGGCTCTGGGTCGCTGAGGATCCCAGAGGCACGCAGGCCTGGGCACCTGGCTTTGTGCCGCTAGGATTGTTTGAGGGTGGGTCTGGGGTGGATCTCTGGTGGTTTGGGGGAGTCAGGCTTGCCTCATGGGAAGGGAGCCAGGCTCTCATCTCTCTGCTGCAGGAGCAGTGACCTGCAGGGAGGGGGACGCCCACGGGGGGCCCCGTGCCCGAGGCGAGCGGCGGAGGCACACCATCACCAACGGCGTGGACTGCGCCCTGGTGAGTCGGGCCGGGGGCTCTACCATCTTACCTGGGCTTGGACTTGGCCCCACACGCGTGGTTTCCTGGACCATTCCTCTGCCTGGGAGGGGCCCCTGTGGCAGGAACGTCGGGGGTTCTAAACCTCAGTTCCCATCCTGGTTTGAACTCACTTGGGAGCTGGCCCACAGTCAGATCAAGAAGTCCTTTGGTCAGCCCCTCCCCGGCACTGCACTGGCCCCTGCCTGCTTCCCTGGCACGTTGGGCCGGCCCACCCGCTGAGAGTGGCTGCATGCTGTAAAGAGGGGAGATCCCTTGGGAACCCCGTGTGGAGAGGCTGAGGGAGGCCAGAGCGCCCTGGGGGGAGGAGGGGTAGGGCTGTGCTCTCGGTGCCCGGCGCACGAGGGCTCCTGTTGGTCCCGGCGTGCGTGAGTGCGGGGGTGTGGAGCGGGGTGTGTGCTCGGGGGAGGCGTGGACTGCGCCCTGGTGAGTCGGGCCGGGGGCTCTACCATCTTACCTGGGCTTGGACTTGGCCCCACACGCGTGGTTTCCTGGACCATTCCTCTGCCTGGGAGGGGCCCCTGTGGCAGGAACGTCGGGGGTTCTAAACCTCAGTTCCCATCCTGGTTTGAACTCACTTGGGAGCTGGCCCACAGTCAGATCAAGAAGTCCTTTGGTCAGCCCCTCCCCGGCACTGCACTGGCCCCTGCCTGCTTCCCTGGCACGTTGGGCCGGCCCACCCGCTGAGAGTGGCTGCATGCTGTAAAGAGGGGAGATCCCTTGGGAACCCCGTGTGGAGAGGCTGAGGGAGGCCAGAGCGCCCTGGGGGGAGGAGGGGTAGGGCTGTGCTCTCGGTGCCCGGCGCACGAGGGCTCCTGTTGGTCCCGGCGTGCGTGAGTGCGGGGGTGTGGAGCGGGGTGTGTGCTCGGGGGTGTGAGTGTGGGCCGGGGGGAGTTCCAGGCACAGGCAGGCGCGGGCTATCCTGTCCTGCGTGCCTGTGTGCAGCATGGCACGTGCCCGTGCGGCACCCGTGGGCAACGCAGCCCGTGCCCGTGCGGCGCCCGTGGGCGACGCAGCGTGTGCCCGTGCGGCGCGCGTGGGCGACACAGCGTGTGCCCGTGCGGCGCACGTGGGCGACGCAGCGTGTGCCCGTGCCGTGCCCGTGGGTGCCGCAGCCCGTGCCCGTGCGGCGCCCGTGGGTGACGCAGCCCGTGCCGTGTGTGGCAGCTGAAGCAGATGCGGGAGCTGCAGCAAGAGCAGGAAGTGCTGCTGCAGGGCCTGGAGATGATGGCGCGGGGCCGGGAGTGGTGCCAGCAGCAGCTGCAGCGCCTGCAGGAGCGCCAGCGCCGCCTGGGCCAGACCAGGGCCAGCTCGGTGAGGGGCCCTGCTCCCTGGGCCCGTCTCCACCCCCACCCCTGGGCACAGCGACCCTCCCCCACAGTGATCCCCGGCCCAGGTGGGCAGAGGACAGTGGTGCCCCTTTATCCGGAGTGCTGGGCCACCCCTCCCTGCCGTGATGCTCCCACCCGTGACACTCGTGGGCGCCGCCCCTGGGGACCCCCTGGGACCCCGGGCCTCCCTGCACCCCTGGGCTGGCCCTGCTCCCTGACCGCCCCTCCATGCTCTCCTCCAGGACCTTGGGGCTGAGGGCAGCCCCCACCTGCTGGGGCAGCTGCTGCCCAAGGTGCAGGAGGTGGCCCGGTGCCTGGGGGAGCTGCTGGCCGCGGCCTGTGCTGCCAGGGTGAGTGCCTCCCAGCCCAGCTCGTGCTACGTCACCCTCGTCCTAGAGGCTGTGCCAGGCCTGCCTGACCGTGCCCTCCTGTAGGCTCTGCCCTCGTCCTCCTCGGGGCCCCTGGGCCCTGTGTCACCCTCGGCCCCCAACTGGCAGCAGCAGACGATCCTCATGCTGAAGGAGCAGAATCACTGACTGTCTCTTATACACATCTAGATGTGTATAAGAGACAGGGCGCGGGCAGGGGCTGGAGGCGGGATGAGGTCCCCGGTGCGGGCAGGGGCTGGGGGGCCCTGACCCCCTCCCCCCTGCCCAGGAGGTGACCGATAAGAGTGAGCGGATCACACAGCTGGAGCAGGAGAAGTCTGCCCTCATCAAGCAGCTGTTTGAGGCCCGCGCCCTCAGCCAGCAGGACGCCGGGCCCCTGGACTCCACCTTCATGTAGCCAGCCCCGGGCACAGACATGGACCTTGCCGCCTGGCCAGTCTCTCAGCGCCGGGCGGTGGGGGGTACTTCCTTGGCCCCCTCTGAGGCGGAGGTGCCTGGACACCTGCCTGGACGTGCCTCCCTCCTCCCTTCCTGTCTGGCTCCGGGGCTGGCGGAGGGGGCGGCTCCATCGTGCCAGCGCTCAGTCCGCAGCCGCTGCCGCTGCCGCTGTCGGGGAGGGGCGCCGGCCTCAGCAGCTCCGGGCGGCCCTCCCGTGTTCTGCTGGCGTGTGTCCCCTCCGCCTGGGGTCTCCAGTCCACGGCCCGCTCACCCTGCACTGCTAACTGGCCTTGGAGCCCGCATTTGGGTGTCTTAGATAGGGCCTGGAATGGGGGCCCTGGGGTGGGACACCTCAGGCCCAGTGGTGATTGGCCCCGAGGTTCGCGGGCGCATCTCCTCCCTCAGGACGAGGGGTCCCACCCCAGCCAGGAGTCCCGGGGCTTCTACTGGTGTCCAGCTCCAGGGGAAGCTGCCGCTGTCGGGGAGGGGCGCCGGCCTCAGCAGCTCCGGGCGGCCCTCCCGTGTTCTGCTGGCGTGTGTCCCCTCCGCCTGGGGTCTCCAGTCCACGGCCCGCTCACCCTGCACTGCTAACTGGCCTTGGAGCCCGCATTTGGGTGTCTTAGATAGGGCCTGGAATGGGGGCCCTGGGGTGGGACACCTCAGGCCCAGTGGTGATTGGCCCCGAGGTTCGCGGGCGCATCTCCTCCCTCAGGACGAGGGGTCCCACCCCAGCCAGGAGTCCCGGGGCTTCTACTGGTGTCCAGCTCCAGGGGAGCCCCGGGGGCAGTGTTCAGAATTCACTGGGTTCCTGCCTGAGCCAGAGCTGGCCTGCTTTCTCTTCCTCGCGGACCTCAGACGCTAGGCGAACGGGCTGGCTGTCACCCCTGCTGGCCCGGACTCCACTGAGCAAACAGTGCCGTTTCTCGGGCCTGCCAGGTAACCAGGGCGGCGCAGGGTGCCCTCCAGGGGCAGGGCCCTGTCCTCCGGGTGGTGGTACCCTCTGGAGTGCCCCAGGAAGTCCTGGAGACCCAGCAGCCTTAGCAGCACCCCCACCAGATGCGCACTTTCCAGGGAATGAAGGGCCTGGGTCTGGGTCCGAGGAAGGGGGGCCTGAAAGACTCAAGAGCCTGGCAGCGGGTCCTGCCGGGGTCGTTTGTTGACTGTGCCCCCAGGCCTGGCCCGCTCTCGGAGAGACCACCTGCTCAGCTGGCCTATAGCCACCCTGGGAGGGGCTCCGAGCGCCCCCAAGGCCCTCCCTGGAGCTGAGGGCATCCAGGCTTCGCAGGCAGGCCGTGTGTTCGGGCCTGGACATGCTGGGCACTTACAGAACCAGGATCTGAGGGCTGACTGTGCACAGCCTCACGTGCCTGGGGGTGGCAGCCTGCCCAGAGAGAAGGGGTCTGGGGTGCTGTGCCCACAGGGCCCAGCTCTGCCTGTGCCAGCTGGGGTCCTCCCCAACACCAGCAGCCAGTGGAGGAAGGTGGTTGTCTCAGGTCCGGCACTTAGGCTACTTGACCTTGACCTGGGCAGGTTCCCTGGGATGTGAGGCAGAGGGAGCTGGACCCGAAGGCGCCACCGGGTCTCCAGCATCCGAGCCACGCGGTGATGGACCAGGGCCCACCAGGACCACCTGGAGGCTGCCCCTCTCCTGGTTCCCCCGGTCGTCCTCCTCTGCCAGCCCTTGACCAGAGCCCCCGCACCAGCTCGGGCCCTGAGCCCCTCACTAGGAGTCCGCTTAATTCCAGAACTGAAAACGGCCCTCCCCAGCTCCGAGTCCTCCCTCCACCCACGCGTGACTCAGGGCAGGCCAGGCCGCAGGCCGTCCCAGCTCTGGGCTCTGCAAGTGGTACTCTGGTCCGCGGAGTTCCCTCCCCTGCTCCGCCTGCCCTGCTGCTGCCCAGCCCTGCCCGAGCCTGCAGGGGCCGGGACAGCAGAGGTGGCAGCCTTTGCCCTGAGGGACTCTGCGTCCCTGCTGAGAGCTCAGTGTTCACCCCAGGGGTACCACCAACTGCAGGCGGTCCCTTCAGTTGCAGGGTGAAGGGCAGAAACCTGTGACTCAGAGAGGCCTTTAGTGACGATGCTGGACTTCCACGCAGGACGGAAGATGCGCCCTCCTTATTTGAAGCCTGCAATGAGGCTGCCTGTGCCGCCCTGGAGACCCCAAGGGGAGAACTGTGAGTGCCCGCAGGCTGGTGAGCCCAGGCGGCTGGCAGAAGCAAAACAACCTTTCCAGAGCAGCGAGTGTTAGCCACACAGGGGCAGCAACTGGGGCAGGGTAGTCTTGGGGCCTGCCCGTGCCCTGGAGAACGTTTAGCAGCATCTGTCCACTAGATGCCAGCAACGCTCACTGATGTGGGCGGGGTGGGGGGCGGCGGAAGTGGGGGGCGGCGAAGCCACCCTTAGCTGAGCATCTGCCAGAGGGCACGGCTCCACCAGGCCTCGAGGATTCCCTGTGGACTGAGTGCCGAGGACAAGGCGCGTCTCCAGTTTAAAACCTGCTCACAAGGGATGGAGCCAGTGTGAGAGCCAGGAGAAGACAGAGTCTGTGGCCGTTTCAGATGCCGGGATGGTCAGAGAAGATGCTGATGTTTTGTGTAGCTGGAGAAATAAAAGATGCTTGAAAACACAAACACGGAATTGTCTATAGTTTCTTACTCCATTAAAAGTATCAACCTTGACCCTATAAAGGTAGCCAATAAAATGAAAGGAATCTAATAGAACTAGAAATTTGAAAATAAAATTTAAACTTGACTGGGCCTGACGTGGAAAATTTCAGCACAACTGAAAGGAGGCTTAATGAATTGAAACAGAGCTTAGGGAATGATTTGAGGACCATTCAGAGAGTCAGGAACTATGAGAGAAGGGTCTTGAGAGGTGGAGGGCTATCTAATTAGATTCCCTGAAAGAAAGCATGGGGAGAAGGAACAATATATGAAGTTAGAATGGCTTAAATTTTCCAGAATCGTCAAAAAACCAATCCAGGAATCCCAGTGGACCCCAGGCACGAGGAATTAGAAAAATGGCATTTTCTCTTACAAGATTGTTAAAGAATGCGGAGACAAAGCCAGTTACCTTCAAAAGAGATACCACGGTGACATCCAAGCCCAGAGACAAAGGCCATCAGTGGCTGAGACGATGCCGCTGTTAGCCTGGAAGCCTGCACCCACAGACACCGTCTCTCAGGAGTGAGGGTAGGGGCTCCCCTGGTGATCCAGGGGCCACGACCATGCTCCCAGTGTGGGGGGCCGGCCTCAGTCCCTGGTCAGGGAACTGGGTCTCGTGTGCCACAACAGAAAGGTCCCACGTGCCGCAAAGTCGCTATTTTTTAAAGCCCAAAACTTGGTGGCTTGTGTGCACAGCTCTGTTGCTTAGTCGTGTCCGAGTCTTTGCAACCGCATGGACTGTGTGTACTAGCCTGCTAGGCTCCTCTGTCCATGGGATTCTCCAGGCAAGAGTACTGGAGCACCATTTCCCCTCCAAGGGAACTTCTCAACCCGGGGATTGAACCCCCGGCTCCTGCATTAGCGGGGGGGTTCTTTACCACGGAGCAAGCAACACATCTTCTTGCCATTTCTGGGGGTTAGGAACTGCTGGCGTTGGCCTGGAATTGCATGAGTCTGCGGCAGAGGCGATCCTCGGGACTGCAGTCTTCCGCGATGCCCAGTGGCCAGGGAGGACTCACTCCACACGCTGTCAGCCGGCCTCCTCCCTTCTCGTCTGCTGCGACAGTAATTCTCATGAGGATGAGGGTGCTGACCTTTGGGGGAGTGGAGTAGAGCCCAAATGTCACGACTGCGGAAATGGGGGGGGCGGGGGGCGGCGAGCTGAGGCATTCTTAAGTATAATTGTTCACAAGGTGGGAAAAGACACCAACTGTATTTATCTTACTAAGTCTGTGAGTTACAGTAACCGGGAGAACCAGGTAAGGTAACAGCTGATGGTACACCTTTCAAAAAAAGGGAGGGGCAGGGAAATGGAGGAGAAAAGGGAAAAGAAATTCAAATCTAGAAGAAAAATGTAAAAATCAGAAAACATAAGATTGAAGAAATATATTACTGTTCACAGCATATGTGAATAGATTAACTCTGGTGAGTTATCAGATTGGGTTTTTAGAAATTCAGATATAAGCTGTTGTAAGAGACACACCTGAAATATGATACCAAAACAACAAAAAACGAAAAACCCAAGCAGTTGTATTAATCTAAAACAAAATAGATTTTAAGGCAAGAGATGTTAATGACATTGAAGACAGTAACAATCTCAAAAAGTTTAGTTTACCAGGAAGATACAGCAACCCTAAAGTTGTGCTCACCCAACTGCAAAACATAACTCACAGAGATTTGCAGACATTTGACCGAGGAGGACACAGAGGTAGCAGATAAGCGTGTGAAAAAAAGTTCAGCATTATTAGCCATTAGGAAAACGCCAATTAAAACTACAGTGAGAATGGGTGCACCCCAATCAGAGTGGCTAGTGTGAAAAGCTGGAAACGGTACATGCTGGCGAGAATGTGGGGAAACGGCCACTCACTCGTTACTGGCCGGTGTGTCCAGCGACGCAGCCACTCTGGAGAGTAACTTGGTCATTCCCTTCAAAGCTAAAATCGCCGCAAGCGATGGCTAACTTCACGTGTCAGCTTGACTCGGGTATGATTCCCAGTCCTTTGGTTACAACACAGAGGTCGCTGTGAAGGTATGTTTTAGACGTGACTGACTTTTACATCGGTGACCTCTGAGTTAACCAGACTGTCCTCCATAACGTGGGTGGGCCTCGTCCAATCAGCCGAAGACCTTGAGAAAAAAGACTGCAATCCCCCCAAAGGAAGGAGACCTGCCCACAGGCTGCCTCTGCACTCAGGGCTGCTACACCGGGTCTTCCTGGGTTCCAGCCTGCTGACGAGCGTTGCAGACTTCAGACTTGCTGGCTCCCACAACTGTGCGAGCTAGTTCTTTAAAATAAAAATCTGTTTCTCCCCCTCTCCTTCTCTCCCTCCCCAAATACATATTCCTATTGGCTCCCTTTCATTTCTCGGGGGCACCCTGACTAACACATCACACGCACAGCGATGGCATTCCCGGGCGTTTCTCCCAGAGGAACAAAGACTCGTTTTCACGCAGGAACATGTACGAGATGATTCAGAGCAGCTTCACTGGCCATTGCTCCCAGCTAGACACTGCTCAGATGTCCGTCCTTCTGCGGTGTCTGTTCAGACACTGGTCTAACCACACCACAGGATGCAAGTCAGCAACGAGAAGGAAGGGACTGCTGGTAACGCAGCAACGTGGGTGAGCCTCGGGGAAGAGATGCCGGGTGGGGAGAACCAAAGTCAAAAGGACACGTGACGCGTGCCAACCAGGGAACAACACGGATGGAGCTGGGCGGCGTGGGGCGGCTGGAGCTGGCGCAGGGATCTCTCCGGGACAGCTCAGTCGGGTTTCCTAATTGTCACGGTGGTTACATAGGGCCCCACACGGGATAAAGCTGCAGAGAGCTTCACACACGTGCGCGCGTGCAGGTAAAAGCAGAGAGATAAAGTGAGCCCTGGAGTGTGATACATCACACGCACAGCGATGGCAGCCCCTGGAGTGCGCCGCTGTCGGCTTCCTGGCTTTGCTACTGTCGTTCAGCTGCTAGGCCGTGGCTGACTCTCTGCGACCCCATGGACGGCAGCACGCAGGTCTCCCTGTCCCTCACTATCTCCTGGAGTTTGCCCAAGTTCATGTCCATTGAGTCTGTGATGCCATCCAACCAGCTCATCCTCTGCTCCCCTCCTCTCTCTCCTTTGGCTATTGTACCATATGTTTACATGTATATGTATAAAGTACATATATATATTATACATACATATACAGCAAGACTTGTCAGAACTGTAAAGAAACATTAGCAAACTCATCATTACAGTGAGAAGTTTTAACACATCTCTTGATAACGGATAGTAGATTTGGACGTTATTGGTAATGGTGGTGTAGTGTATAAATCCAGAGCAACGCACTCACTAATTAGAGAACACACATTCTTCTCCAGCACACGAGGAACACTTATATCTCTTTATGACCACACACTGGGCCCAAAACCCAATCCAACAGACACCAGAAGACTGCTTGCAAGCCGACTCCGTGATGTGACCACGATGCAGGTACCTGAGATAAAAGCCCAGGCACTTCCCCGGTGGTCCATGGCTAAGACTCCATGCTCCCAATTCAGGAGGCCCGGGTTCAATCCCTGGTCAGGGGACCAGGGCCCACGTGCCACAATGTAGACCCAGTGCAGCCTAATAAATAATTTTTTTTTAAAGCCCAGACTTCTGGGTTTTAAGACACACACACTTCCTCAGAAAAACAAACCCAAAACAAAGCAAAAGCAACAACCAAAAAATAGGAAAAAAGAAAAAACATGAAAAAAGAAATTTAAAAAACACCCGTATCCAAGCGACTCGTGTGTCAGATAAGAAATGGCAATGAAGCTGGAAAAAAAAAAGACAAAACCAGCACGCAGCGAGAGCAGAGACCAGAGGGAAACATGCACAGACAGTCAGACACTCACACTAGGAAAGAAGAAATGTACACAGACAGTCAGACACTCACATTAAGAGAGAAGAAACGTGCACAGGCAGACACTCACACTAGGAGAGAAGAAAGGCGTGTAAAGCATGAATTAAGCACTGAACTTCAGGCTCTGGAAGAAGAAAGAGCCAGTACAAAGAGCACAGAAGGAATCACAGCGCGCCAGTCTAAAGTGTTTTGCTGAGTGCACGTATGTGCCTGGCAGGGCGCCCCAGGTAGCACTAGCGGGAGAGAGCCCGCCGGCCACTGCAGGGGCGTGAGACACGCGTCCGACCCCTGGGCGGGGAAGACGCCCTGGAGGAGAGCATGGCACCCCACCACAGTGTTCTTGCCTGGAGAATCCCAGGGACAGAGGAGCCTGGCGGGCTCACGGGGTCACAGAGTCGGGCACGCCTGAAGCGACTCAGCACGCACACGCATGGGCCTGACCCTTCCCTTGATGCTGCGTAACAGCTGCTGCTGCTGCTGCTGCTGCTGAGTCGCTTCAGTCACGTCCGACTCTGTGCGACCCCAGAGACGGCAGCCCAGCAAGGCTCCGCCGTCCCTGGGATTCTCCAGGGAAGAACACAGATTTTCTCACCAGCGTCTCAAAAATCCAAGAGTTGCAGGGGGACTTCCCTGGAGAGACCCGGCGGCTGAGTGCTTAAGAATCCGCCCTGCAATGCTGGGGACGCAGGTTTGATCCCTGGTCTGGGAACGAAGACCCCTCATGCCTTGGGGCAACTAAGCCCAGGGACTGCAGCTCCTGAAGCCCGCTCGCTTCTGCCAGAGTCCATGAGCCACAGTGGAAGACCCTCGAGACAGCAACAGTCTCCCATGCTGCAACTGAGATCCACGCAGCCAGACAGTGTTTTTTAAAAAAACCAAGAGTTGCAGAATACCAGCCAAAACAGTGGTGTGTGCCCTTGAGATCACCAGGTGGCGCCGCCTTGCTGTAAACCGGGTGTGTTGGTGGGTGACGTTGAACGCACGTGCGCTCCGGTCCCCGGCCCCTAAGCTCTTCCCCAGGGAAAGGCTCGTGTGCAAGTGTGTGTAGCAGCAATCTTAGTGAAAGCAGCCTGACGCCAGGACCACGAACACACTCGCTATGAAATGTGAGGTTCGCACCACTCATACCCGAAGACAGTTAGCTTCACACGTTAGCGTTAGGAATCTCAAAACTCCAAAGGCAGTGGAAGAAGCTAATTCCAGAAGAGCATTCCAGCACATCAAAAAAAAAAAAGGAAAAACAGCACAATAGATTATTTAGAGATGCGACGAGAGGTGGAAAGCTATAAACAAAAGCAAGGGAGCCACCAGTACAAAGGTCGGGGCAGGTCAGGCGGTCAGGGCTCTGTGATACGCCAGCCACCCCTGAACAGGACTCCTCCGGAGGCCCGGGGGCTGCACCTGCCGTGTGTCTGCAGCGCCTTGTGAGGCACCCCTCCCCGGACAGGCAGCAAGTCCTCCCCGCACACCACCCTTGCTCACTGTGCACAGTCTGGGGCGCCTGGTCCTCAGAAGGGCCCCGGCAAACGTCTGCTGAGTGACTTCTTGAGCACAGTGAGCGGCAAGGAGTTTCAGCCACAGGGTGTAGTGGCTTCCCACGAGGAGATGGAGGCAGGGGCAGTGGAGGCCTTGACCTCTGGGACCCCCTCCCTGGGAGGTCTGGTCCTGCGAAGGGGGGTGGATTGCAGGCCCTCCCCCAGGGCCTCTCCTGGCACCTCTCTGCAGCCACGCTCCTCTGCCTGGAGCCGGGGCCAAGCATGTGCAGAACATCTGGAGCCCCACCTCCGCCAAGATTCCCGGAGGAGGCCAGAGCCGCCTCCTGCCCGGTGGGCGCATGCCAGGGCCTCCCTGTCGCTTGCCCCTAGCCCGCCTTCCAGAGTCCGGTGGTCGTGGTCGAAGGAAGTCTCTGGGCCAAGAGGCGGTCCCACCCGGCCCCTGTGGGGGATAATTCACTCCTGTTCCCGTCTCGCCGTGGCTGTTCCATGCCCCACTTCCTCCCATTGGCTCTCCCCAGGCTGGTCTGGGCCCTTGGCATGAATGAGCACGGGGGCCAGGCCTGCGTCCCCGCAGCCCCCTGCACTCGGGCCTCGAGGGCTGAGGGGGCCAGGGCAGGCTGGCACACCAGTGTCTGCCAGGCTCCCTCTGGGCCGCCTTTGTCTCTTCCTTTTCAGCCTAAACTGCCGGCCTCTCCCTCCTCTGAACTTTCCGGGGTGGAAGAAGAAAGGGCCTGGGGTGGGAGGGGTGGGGGGAGCTGGCGGGAATCCGGGGCCTGGAGCCCTGAGCCGGCCGCACCCAGTGACTTTGTGCTGGCCTCAGCCAGGAAGGTTTGGGGAGGCCAAGCGAGGGCCCGGGGCTCCCACCCTCCCCGCCGGGTCCTGAGCTGGGAACAAGGCTGCATTGCTGGGCCTGAGACACCAGACCCTCAGCCTGGGCAGCCGGCCCGGCGAGCCTGATTGTCCCGTCCGGTTCCAGCCGGCGCGCCACTGCCCAGACCCTGTGCCCATCAGAGGCTGTCCTTCTGGGTCCTCTCCCCGCCCACTCCTGTTGCTGGCACTCCGGGGTGGTCTTGCCACATAGTTCTCTGCTGTGGGAATTCCCATTTTGCGCAAAGTGGGGGTGGCCCTTGGCCGGGGTAAGGGGTGACTCTTGGCCAGGGTGGCACGGAGGGTGGCATAGGGATTCAAAGCATAGCGACCAGACGTGTCGTGGGGCGCAGGGGCAGAGCTGGGGCTTTGGCCAGTGGACCACCTGTCCACCCTAGTGTGCCCACCAGCCGGCCTGCAGCCCCTCTCCCCCTCCCCACAACAGGATGAGGCCTCCTGCGCAGAGGCCCCTCCTCCCCAGTCCAGGCTTCTGGGCCCCTGGGCAAGGGCCCTGCGCTGGGTGGGAGCGGTGGCGGGGCCCCGGGCCCCTAAGCAGGCCCCTGTCTCCAGGCTCCGTGGGACTGTGGGCTCCCTGCTCTGCTCTCTGCCTGCACCCTCACCAGCCTCCTTGGAACCGTGTGAAGTAGGTCTGGCTTCCCCCTGCTTGGCCCTCAACTCTCAGCTCTCAGCACCTCCAGGGCAGGCAGGCCCAGCCTGGGTCAGCACAGCGTGCTGGGGCTTGACTGGCATGGTGCCCTGCCACGAGCCCAGGACTGAGTGGGCACCGCAGGCAGGTCGGCCCTCCCCAACAGGGACCCAGCCAGAAGCCCACGTGCTTCCTGTAGCTGGTGGTGCCTCCTTCCTTCAGGATCAGGCCAGGGGAGAGCCGGCTCTCCAGAAGCATGACCCTCCAAACAAGCGTGCCCAGGAGGACCCCGGGCCAAGGCCGGAGCGGGCAAGGCGTTCTCTGGGTCCTGCTGGAGTGCCCAGCGGCCCAGCGTGGCTGGCAGGCTCTTAGAGGTTGGGGTGGGGGTCCGGTCAGGAGGGATGACTCTAGGGCAGAGCAGACAGGAAGGGGAAAGGGGGCAGCGAGCAGGGCTCCCGGGCTGCGGCCGGGCCGCCGAGAGGGGCGGCGTGGGTGACTCAGCAACAGAGACTCACCTGCGCTCTGGGCGGGCTGGAGGTGGGCGGGCCGTCCCGCCGTGGGCGTGGCCTCCGCTGACCGGTCCCGCCCCGGGTGCCAGCCCCGCCGTCCCCCGACCTCGCTCGGCCTCCCGGCTCCCCGCTGCCGCGCCGTGCACGCCGGGCCCGCCTGCGCACCCATGGCCGGGAAGGGGCTGTCGCTGCTGCCGCCGCTGCTGCTGGCCGCCGCCGGCCTCGCCGGCCTCCTGCTGCTGTGCGTCCCCACCCGCGACATCCGGGAGCCGCCCGCCCTCAAGGTGCACGCTCGAGCGCCCGGGCAGCCCGGCGCACTTCGCGGGGGCTCGGACCGAGCCGGCCCGGCTGCGCCGCGTGCCAGCCGGGACCCCGGGCGCTCCCCAGCCGGCCCGGCGGGGTGGGGTCCGGGCCCCTCTGCCGCGCTCCGCCCCGGCCCGGGGCGCTGCAGCGGCGCTTCCGGGGACGCGGTGCCGGAGGCCGAAGTGCCAGGATCTCTGCTCGCTGCGCCCGCCGCGGAGCCGTCTAGGGGCGGCCGACGGGGAGTCCCTCCGCACCCCCAGGGCTCCCAGGACGTGGCCCGGCCCGCGCCCAGCACACTCGGCCTCCCTCGGGGTTTGGCCCAGATGGGGTGCGACAGGCGCTGGGCCCAGGGACCTCTCCCCAACCTCGCCGCTGGCTCTCACTGTGCCGGGGCAGCCCTGGCCAGGCAGCCCTGGCCAGTCCTAAAAAAAAGTTGGAACTGACTGGGCCTGATTCCCCCACCCGCCCCCGCCAGACCGGACCTCCAGGAGCCTGGGCTCCCTTAACCCTCTACTGCACTGGGGGCCAGTCTGGTGCCCTGGGGGACAGCGGGTGCTTGGAGCCCCAGGCGCCGGGAATGCAGATGCAGGGTGGATGCGCTGTGCCAGGGGAGACCCCCGGCTGGGGTGGGGCGGGGCGGGCCGCTGGCGGCTCTGCTCCTGGAGTTCGGGGACTCCTGCAGGCTCCCCAGCAGGCTCCCCAGCTGGAATGCAGGCCCCCAGGCAGGTGTGGGGCGGGGGGAGTGGCTCTGGCAGGCTGGGGGCTGCCATCTTCCGACCTGCAGGAAAGGCCCCTGCGGCGTTCCAGCAGCCCTGCGGGACATGCCCCCCTGGCCCTGCCCTTGAGGCCCAGGGACGGGGCCTCTGCTCATTGGCCAGGGGTCAGCCTTGGTCCTGGCTTCCCTGGGGCCTCTATTTCACATCCTCAGATGGGGCAGAGATCAGAGAGACGGGACGGAGGGGAGGAAGGAAGGGCCGGTCTGAGGGGCTCTTGCTGCAGCCTGAGGACCTCAGGCCCCCGGCCAGGGCTCCCAGGGTGGCCCCTGACCCCTGACTCTGACCACGCCCCTCAGGAGGCTCCTGCCATCAGCGAGGGTGCGGCCGATGGCCCTCCACCCCTATCTCTGCCTACCAAGCTGTGTCCCCGCGGTTGTCCCCAGCCTTCTCGGAGCCCCAGAACTTCATTCTGAAGCTTCCAGTCTGGACACAGGGTCGGGCAGGGTGGGCCAGATAGCTGAGAGAGCCACAGGGCATGGCTTCACGCCCTGCCCCACTCCTAAGGCTGATCCCCCCCCCACCCGCAGTATGGCATCGTCCTGGACGCGGGCTCTTCCCACACATCCATGTTCATCTACAAGTGGCCGGCGGACAAAGAGAACGACACGGGGATCGTGGGCCAGCACAGCTCCTGCGATGTGCAAGGTAAGAGTCCCCTGAGTGCTGGACGCCCTCGACCTGCGTGCCCACTCCCTGTGGGGCCTCGGGAGCCCTCCCTGGCCTCAGCTTCTGCAGACTCGAGTCAGCAGACCCCTCTGCTTGGCGCCGGGGCCACTCCAGGCAGGAGCTGCGGGAGCGCCCCCGAGCGAGGCTGCACCCCTGGGCCTCGGAAGGGCTGTGGGCAGTTCCTAGAAAAGAAGCCCCAGGGAACATCTGGAAGGTCTGGGCCTTGCCTGGCCCAAGATTGGCTCTACATCCCAGGCAGAGCAGGAGGGGTCCCGAGGAGCTGGTGGGCACACCCAGGCAGGCCCCTGGGGAGGCCGGGCTGGGTGGGCACCCCCAGTGCTTTGTCCGAGCACCTGTGTGCATACCTGCTGGGCAGGTGGCGGCTCACAGACCATGGGTGGCCACAGGCAGCCCTTTTGTCTCTGAGCCGGCATCTCTGATCATTTAAGCTGGGAGATTTGGTCTAAGCTGCCGCCTGGCTTGGGAGCACAAACGCCCCAGTCCTGCTGGCCTGTGGGCCGCCCAGAGGTGCCCACCAGGCCCCTCTTGCTGCTCCCTCCAGGGGGCGGCATCTCTAGCTATGCCGACAACCCTTCTGGAGCCGGGCAGAGCCTTGTGGAGTGCCTGAACCAGGCACTTCGGGACGTGCCCAAGGAGAGACACGCGGGCACACCACTCTACCTGGGAGCCACGGCGGGCATGCGCCTGCTCAAGTGAGTGTCCTGCCCTGTCCGCTGACCTCCGGGCCCTGGGGACCACAGCAGCCTGAGCCCGGGCTGGGCCCTGCACACCCCCAGGTGCAGCCCTGGGCTGGGGCCCCTCAGCTGGCTGGGCAGACGCTGAGCACCCCAGGAGAAGGATCACAGCCACCTGGGGCGCACTCTGAAGGCCTCCCTGTGTCACAGCCTGACCAGTCCAGAGGCTGCAGCCAGTGTGCTCGCTGCCGTGACGCAGACGCTGACCCAGTACCCCTTTGACTTCCGCGGTGCCCGCATCCTCTCAGGCCAGGATGAGGGTGTGTTTGGCTGGGTGACCGCCAACTACTTGCTGGAAAACTTCATCAAGGTGGGCCTGGTGGCCAGCCCGATGCACCGGGGGCGTGGGCACCCACCCGCTGGCTGACCCCAACCTCTGCTTCCCACAGTACGGCTGGGCGGGCCGGTGGTTCCGACCAAGGAAGGGGACGCTGGGGGCCATGGACCTGGGGGGCGCCTCCACACAGATCACCTTCGAGACGGCCAGCCCCGCAGAGGATCCGGCCAATGAGGTTCAGCTCCGGCTCTACGGCCAGCGCTACCGAGTGTATACTCACAGCTTCCTCTGCTACGGCCGTGACCAGGTCCTGCAGAGGCTGCTAGCCAGTGTGCTCCAGGTACCCTCTACTGAGTTCTCCTGGAAGTAGGGCTCAGGGAAGATGGGGGCCAAGGGCCCAGAGCAGAGCCTGAAGAGGGGCCAGAGCGGGGCTTCTCCAGGAACCCAAGTCGTGCTTGGATCAGCTGGAAGGACAGGTGGGCGAGAATCCAGCATGAGCAAAGACCCAGAGGCTGGGGGTGGACCTGGTGAGTAAGGAGGGCTGGGGCCAGCTCTCAGAGGACCTGGACTGCCTGGCCAAGCACTCTGGGCTTTGTCCAGTAAGCGAGGGGGAGCCATGGATAGCTCATGCATTCAGAAGAAACTGTGTCCTCTGGGGAGGTCCTCCCAGGGTCCTAGGGCGGGGGTGGCTGGTAACGCTCGGAGTGGGACTGACGCGCACCCTTGTCATTCCCCAGACCCATGGCTCCCACCCCTGCTGGCCGCAGGGCTATTCCACTCACGTGATGCCCCGGGACGTCTACGAGTCGCCCTGCACCGCCGCCCAGCGGCCCCGGGCCTTCAACAGGAGCGCCAGGGTCAGCCTGGCGGGCGGCAGCAACCCCGCCCTCTGCCGCGGCCTCGTCTCCCAGCTCTTCAACACCTCCTCCTGCCGCTTCTCCAGATGCGCTTTCAACGGTGTCTTCCAGCCCCCTGTGGCTGGGAAGTTTATCGTGAGTCCAGGGGACAGGAAGGTGGGGGGCCCGTGCCCTGAGGTGCCCGGGGTCTGGTCACAGTGTGACAGTTCCCACGTTTCAGGCCTTCTCTGCTTTCTTCTACACGATGGACTTCCTGAGAACGGTGATGGGGCTGCCTGTAGCAACGCTGCAGCAGCTAGAGGTGGCTGTGGTCACCGTCTGCAGCCAGACATGGAGTGAGGTGAGGCCTGCCCCCCCCACCCCACCAGGGCTCTGCAGGGTGGGGCTGGGCTTCTGCCAGCCAGCGTCAGGCCTCCCGATCTTTCTTTTGCTCTGTGCGTAGAGGGGTGTGGGGTACACTGCCAATCAGACTTGAACAGTGGCCAGGCTACACCCAGGAGCCCAGCAGTCAGATGAAGTGGGATTCAGAAGCCTCTCTGAGGCCTGACCCTAGATCCAGGATCTGGAGGGTGGACGGGGCAGCCAGTGCAAAGGCCCCGGGGCAGCAGGGAGTGTGGAGTGGACAGGGCAGGGAAGAGCGTGGCTGGGAGAGCGTGGGGGAGAACAGACAACCCGGGGGAAGTAGAAGGACCCGGGCAGGCTCAGCAGGGAGACCAGGCAGGGCTTGGGGGAGTCAGGAGTGGAAAACCGCTGTGCTGGCCCCAGGTGGAGTAAGATGGAGGGGTCTGGGCCCGCGGAGGAGGGGGTGATTCCGGAGGAACACTCACGTGTCTGTGAGGCTCCTCCTGCCCTCTCTGTGTCTAGTCCCAGGCAGACTTGGGGCGGTGCGGAAGTAGGCTCAGGAGGCGAGCCCAGGGCCCGGGGCCAAGCCGGGAGCTTCTGCTCCCCTGATCTCTCCAAGCCCGCTGCAGCCCCCGCTGCCCGGGGGCAACGCCGCTGTTCCCTGGCCGTCAACCTCACAGGCACCGTTTCGCTGCCATCCAGAGGTCACACTGCTCCTCCCCATCCAGAGCCCCGCCTGCTTCTTTCTGGGACCTGCAGCCCCGCGCTGCGTTTCTGTGTCCGGTGGGGCAGAGGCCTCCGGGTGGTCGCTGGCCCTAGAGTCTCCCGCTTGCATTCCAGCTGCAGGCTCGGGCGCCGGACGACCGGGCCCGCCTGCCCGACTACTGTGCGGGGGCGATGTTCGTGCAGCAGCTGCTGAGCCGCGGATACGGCTTCGACGAGCGCTCCTTCGGAGGCGTGACCTTCCAGAAGAAGGTGGGAACCTGGGAGCGGAGGGGCGGGGCCGCCCGGGCCGGGGTGCGGAGGGGCGGGGCCGCCCTGGCTGCGCAGAAGCTCAGGCCGTACCTGTGGCCCGCAGGCCGGGGACACTGCGGTCGGCTGGGCGCTCGGCTACATGCTAAACCTGACCAACCTGATCCCCGCTGACCCTCCTGGGCTGCGCAAAGGCACAGACTTCAGCTCCTGGGTCGCCCTCCTCCTGCTCTTCTCCGCCATGCTCCTGGCCGCGTTTGCCCTCCTGCTGCACCAGGCGCGCTCCACCAAATCGGCGAGCACCATCTAGGGGTCCCCAGCGCCAAGCCTCCCCATCTCTATATCCCCTCATCCCTCACCCCCCCCCCAACATCTCTGTCCCTAATGCAGCCCAGGATCAAGACTCAGTGCCCACGCTGACATCTGGCTGGGATGGGCAAAGGGAACGGAACCCAGCCCCCCCCCCCAACTCCAGCCTTGGTCTCACCTCCAGGCCTCCTGCTCCCCCTCTTACTGAGGCTGGGGGTCCTCAGCCTGTGAAAGCAGAGTTGGGTCTCCGGGGAATGGAGTTCTGAGGGCCCCTCCCACCCCAGGACTCGGTACTGGGGGCAGGACATGGTCACAGCCCAGGGCCTACTTGTACACATTTTTTAATATTGAATAAAAGGATTTTTGTAGAGCAGTGGAGAGGATGTCCACGGGGCAGGGCCTCTCTGTCGCCTCCCTCCCCACCCCAGCTGCACTGGCTGCGCAGGCCCTGCTCTGGTCCTAGGGAGCGCCCTGGCTCTTCCCACTTCCTCCCTCTCTGGGCTCAGGCTAGGGGAGTGCACCCCTGGTCCCTTGCTGCACCACGGTGGCCTGGGGTAGCTGTCAGCTGGCTGCCCTAAAACAGAGTCCCTGAGACTCCTGCCAGACTGGAGCCTGGGCCCTGGTCTCAGGTTGGCCGGGGTGGGGTGGGAATGGCAGACGGGGGAGTGAGTGGGCCCAGCGATGGCCTAAGTTGCAGGCAGTGCTCAAGGGGGCTTCCCCAGCGGCTCAGCGGTAAAGAATCCGCCTGCAATGCAGCAGACGTGGGTTCAATCCCTTGGCTGGGAGGGTTCCCTGGAGGAGGAAATGGCAACCCACTCCAGCATCCGTGCCTGGGAAAATCCCATGAACATGACTGGGCACGCAGGCCTCGCAGGCGGTGCACAAGACACTGAGGGAGGTGGGGGGAAGGAGGGGGCAAACCCTCCACAGGAGGCGGGTGGGGTCGGGGGCAGCCAGGGCCAGGAGGGACGCCGGGCCCCACTGCCCAGGAGGAGGAG
>SJYR01003981.1:56402-67927 GCA_006410655.1 Kobus ellipsiprymnus
TTCCTAACGCCAACGTTCGCAGACGGGAGAGATGGAGGTTCGGAACCCATTGTTTGACCATGCCTCGCTGTCCACGCCCCCGCTGCAGTGACCTGAAGGCTGACGCCCACCCTCTCGAGGACGTGATGCACACTGGTGGGGAGGAGCAGGGGGCCCGGCCTTTCCCATTAAAGCGAGGGTGTCCTGATGCACGCCTGCTTGTGGCTGGGGCCTCAGCGGCTAGGAACCCCTCATGGGGCAGACTCCTGCCTGACTTTGCCCCCTTGTTGCGCCTGTCCCAAGTGTGGAACCCCCCAATCGAAGGGAGGAGGAGAACCCTAGAGACCAGGCATGGATTGGTAATACTGGAGACAAGCCAATTAAAGTACATTTCAAAGCTTTGGCTGAGCGTGTTAGAGACTGACCTCCCCCCAGGAGAGGGCCATGGTGGGTGGACCCTGGAGTGGGTCCCCGGGCCTCTGCTGCACCCCCAGCCTGGGAAGACCCCGTCACTGCCTGCTGGGGAAGAGGGCTGGGGAGGGGAGAGTATGGGTGCATGGCCAGGCCAGTTTGGAGTTAGCGCTTTTCCCTCAAACACTCCATCCTGTGTATGATGAAAAGGGCTGGGAGTGCACTGCAGATGCTGGGCAGTGGGCACTGAGGCCTTTGTTCCTGCCCTGCCTCCACCAGGAGGGATGGGCTGCACACCTTGTCTCTCGGCTTATTGCGGGACCACGTGGACTCCCGGGCCCCTGCAGCATACGTAGGGGGTATGCCAGGCAGAGGACCTAGGCTACACACAGGCGGTAGACCAGGGTGGGCAGCTGGGGTGACAGAGGTGGTGGGGTCCCTGAATGTTGGGAGGTGCCTGTCAGTCGACCCCAACCCCCTGCCAAGAAGCAGGAAAGCCAGCGGAGGGGGAGGTGACCTTCAGCTGAAGCCCCAGAGTGGGGTCCAAGTTTTGTGCTCAGAAGTGAAGAGCAGACTGGGCTGGGAGGAGAGGCTTCTGGGGTCCAGGGAGCAGTGGGGGCCTGGTGCAGACAGGGTGGGGTTCAGGCTGGGGAGGAAGGGTGGGTGGGGTTCGGAAGCCCCTTAGTGAGTCCTCAGGGTGGGGTCCCGACGTTGCTGGACCTCTGGCTCCTGGTGCAGCAGCCCTGCAGGGGTGGGCATGGCCCGCTTGGGGCAGTCTGGTCCCTCGGGTCGGGCTGGGCAGTGGAAGCAGGGTTGGCCCTCCTTAGACCCAGTGGCTCTCCTGAGGCAGTGTGTCTCTGGGGCTGTGGCCGGCTATGGCCTTGGGCGGCCCTAGCGGGAAGCCACGGTGTCCCTCTGGTGCGCTGGTGTGGGAGATGGAAGGGGGTGGGGACGGAACTGGGAATGAGTGCAGGGTGGCATGTGGGCAAGGCATGGAGGACCCCTGTCCCCTGTTACTTAGTCCGTGTCATGAGGGGGAACGGCCACGAAGAAAACTGGGGGACAGAGAGGTTAAGGCCTCCCTTAAGGGTAAAGGCCAGTCCCTGGCAGAACCCTGCACACCCAGGACTGAAGGTTGCCCTGGAGCCCTGGGCTTGGTCCACGGATTCCTGCAGCCCCTGCAGCCTCGTGCTGCTCTGACCTGGGCAGAGGATGGCCACCGACATGCCCCGCTGGACCACCGACTCCCTCCAGACAGCAGCGCCTAGGCGGGGCGGAGGGAACACCCAGCTGCAGCCCCAGGGGCGCCTTGGGGCCAGAGGGCCAGAGCGCACCTGTCTGCCCCAGGGCCGGCTCAGCCCCGCCCAGTGGGGCCACGGGCTCGGAGCGCCCCCTGGTGGCGGAGCTCGCCGCGGGCTCCTGCAGGCGGGGACGAGGACAGCAGGGGGAGCCTGCGCCGCTTTTCTCCAGGGAGAGTGTGAGGCCAGGGCTTTGGGGAGCCCCTTGGGGAAGAGGGGTGCACAGAGGCTGGCAGTTGGCCAAGGGGGCCCCAGGTCGGGTGCAGCTGCGGGGGCAGGAGTCACAGCAGGCGGCTGCCTTCAGCCTCACTGTGGACCACCCGAGGCCACCAGCCCCTCCAGCCCTCCTGCCCTTCCCACCCGCCAGGGGTCCCGGCCACATCCCACCCAGGGGGAGCTCCAGGGCCTGCCCGGCCCCCTCCAGGGCCCTGCGCACCGCAGCCTGCCCCGGCTCAGGCCGCTGGAGCGGCAGAGGTGTGTGTGCAGGACGGGGGCTCCAGACCCGCAGTGATTGCAGGGGTCTGGCTGCTCTGCTTGAGCTCGCCGGGGCCAGTGGCGGGAGCGGGCACTGGGCTCCGTGGGGCCAAGAGCCCGGTGAGTGGGCTGACGGGCCCGATTCGAGCCCCTGGTCCTTCTTCCCTGACTAGCGGCCGGCCCTGGTTTCACTGAAAAGGCCTCTGGAAGGGGGAGCCTCTTCCCTTGGGTCCTGGAGACCAGTTAGGGGCCCTCCAGGCAGGTCCTCCCGGCAGGATGGCCCTGGAGCAGTGCCACATGCAGCTGGGCTGCAGGGGTGGCCGTGTGTTCCAGGCCCAAGGTGCTCGTGGGCGGCTGAGCCGGCGGTGAGGGCCTGCCTGCACCCCGTCGACTCTGGGGCCTGGCACCAGGCTGGCAGGAGGCCCCGCTTTCTTTTTGACTCAGGCTCGCCCGACTCTTTCCTTTTTCCTCTGAGAATCTCTCATTCTGACCCGTTTCTGGGCCAAATCCTGAGCCCCATTTCCCAGCAAGCAGGTTCTCAAGAATGGGGCCCCAGCTGCCCCCCCCAGCGGGTAGGTGTGCAAGGGGCCCCGGGGAGCATCCCAGGCGAGGGTGAGGGCGGCTCCTGCGAGTCCACCCAGGAAGGGAGCGGGCTGCGGGTGTGGCTGGGGCCTCTGGCAGAGCCCCCACCACCTGGCAGTGCAAACAGGAAGGGCAGAGGCCCTGGCAGCCAGGAGCCAGGTCGCCAGCGGTCTGTGGGGGTGTCAGCTCCTTCCTGCCCTCCCCTGCTGCCCTCAGGGCGCCTGCCACAGGCGTAGGGGGTGGGGTCCTCGGGGGTGCCAGCCACCCTCTGCTCTGGCCAGCCCGATGCCACATCCACCCCGCGGGCCTCCAGATGGTTTCCAACAGTTCCCACGGCCCTCTCCTCATGCCCCCCACCCCCCAGTGTTGCACAAGAGCCTCGCCACCACCGCTCAGAGCCTCTGCTGGGGGTGAGGAGCCTCAGAGGAGCCAGAGTGCCCCCTTCTCCCAGACCGGCCTCTGTCTCCCCCATGGGTGTGCTGACGGCTCCTCAGTTCCCGTCCTGGACACAGTCTGGTCCTCACCAGGAGACGAGAGCGGGGACAGGCCAGTAGTCCCGGGAGCCCAAGAGCGGACAGGGTGATGGGCGGCCCCCAGGACATCACGGGTGGCAGGCCTGGTGAAGGTTCCAGGCTGGAGTTCCTTCCACGACACCCAACCTGCAGCCTCCAAGAACCGGGGCAGCCTGAGGCCCTCAGGACGCTAGCGCCAGGGCTGGGCCTTGCTGGCCACATCCGGCTGGGGCGAAGGAAGTTGGTGACCGAGAGCAGAGTGGGCTGGAGTCAGGGCAAAAGGGGAAGGAACTGGACCTCCACGCCTGGGCCCCAGGGCTGGCGGACGGCGGGGTGGGGAGAGGGCCTTTGGACTGCGGCCTTCCTTTTCCTGGAGCAGGTGCCCACGTCAGGGACACAGCGACTCCTTCCCTTTCCATCCTGGAAAACCCCCTCCGTACTCCCCCGCCCTGGGCTGTGGGGCCTGGAGGAAGAAACCCGGAGGGCAGCGTCCCAGCCCAGGTTCCCGCGTCTCTTCCCGGCCTGGCCAGACCCAAGGGCACCCAGGCTGGGGCTCCTGCAGACCGAAGCCCTTGGTGGGGAAGGAAGGCGGGGCAGCCCCACAGCCCACCGGAGCCAGGCCCAGCCTGGTGCTGTCCACCGAGGGCGTGCGCTGGGGCCCTGTGTGGACCCTGCGACGGAGCCCCTCCCAGGGAATCCAGGTTCCGGGACAAAGGTGTCCTTGAGGCAGCAGGGCTGGGAGGCATGGAGAGGCCTGGCTAGAAGCAATGCACTGGAGGGACCTCAGCCTCCCAGGTGGAGCTGAGCGCAGCCTGTCTGCAGCCAGAGGGTCTAGGGGCCCCCGCGGAGCCGGGGGCGGGGGAAGTGGGTGATGACACAGCGCCGGGGGAGGTGGCGGCCCGCGCTTGCAGCTGGGGCCCTGTGTGGACCCTGCGACGGAGCCCCTCCCAGGGAATCCAGGTTCCGGGACAAAGGTGTCCTTGAGGCAGCGGGGCTGGGAGGCGTGGAGAGGCCTGGCTAGAAGCAATGCACCGGAGGAACCTCAGCCTCCCAGGTGGAGCTGAGCGCAGCCTGTCTGCAGCCAGAGGGTCTGGGGGCCCCCGCGGAGCCGGGGGCGGGGGAAGTGGGTGATGACACAGCGCGGGGGAGGCGGCGGCCCGCGCTAACCTCAGCCTCCCAGGTGGAGCTGAGCGCAGCCTGTCTGCAGCCAGAGGGTCTAGGGGCCCCCGCGGAGCCGGGGGCGGGGGAAGTGGGTGATGACACAGCGCCGGGGGAGGTGGCGGCCCGCGCTTGCCGGCCCGCGCTTGCCGGCCCGGGGAAGCACACCTGCTCTCCGTGGCACCCCTGGGAGGGCAGTGGGCGGCCACTGAGTCCTCGATGTCAGGGTCGCCCTTTCCCGGTGGGGACCCCCTCTACTCGTGATGGCCTCCCCCTCTGAGGCCAGGCAGGCCCTCTCCTCCTGGGCCAGCTGGCGGGTCATCTCCAGGCCTTTCCAGAGGCCAGCAGCGGTGGGGGACACGGTCCTGGACCCTGGCTGGGTGCCCTTCTGGGAGCCGCCACCCCCCCAGCAGTCAGGGGCCTCTCAGGGGAGGCGGTGTTTGGATGCTGGTGGTGTCAAAGGTCACTGGGGGCGGGACGGGAGCGGGAAGACACTCGGGTGGCCTTCCTCCGGAGCAGCGAAAAGACAGTGTTTCCAGGCAGCGCCCAGCGCGGGGGAGCAGCTGTGGTTTCAGGGCGTTCCCGCGGAGTGGCGGCTGTGATTTGAGGAGCCGCGAATGCAGAATGCTGGTGAGTCTCTGGCCTTGGGGGAGGCCTGGGCTGGGAGCCTGGGGCCCGTGGTGAGCTGGAGGACACAGCCTCTCTTCCCGTGTCTCCTGCAGGGCTCAGCCCCACTCCGAGCCTCCGGGCTCTGGGGGGCCTCTCCGTGGCGGCCCTTCTCTCTGCCGTCTGGCTCTGGTGGCGGCTTGGGGCGGCCCCCGGGAGAGCCCCGGCCCCACAGCCCACGATCACCATCCTCGTCTGGCACTGGCCATTTGCCAGCCAGCCCCCAGAGCTGCCCGGGGATACCTGCGCCAGGTATGGGGTGGCCCGCTGCCGCCTGACCGCCAACCGCAGCCTGCTGGCCAGCGCCGATGCCGTGGTCTTCCACCACCGAGAGCTGCAGGCCCAGCGGGCCCACCTGCCCCTGGCTGAGCGGCCGCGGGGCCAGCCCTGGGTGTGGGCCTCCATGGAGTCGCCCAGCCACACCCGCGGCCTCGGCCGCCTCCGAGGGGTCTTCAACTGGGTGCTGAGCTACCGGCGTGACTCGGACATCTTCGTGCCCTACGGCCGCCTGGAGCCCCGTGAGGGGCCCGCGCCTCCGCTGCCGGCCAAGCGCGGGATGGCCGCCTGGGTGGTCAGCAACTTCCAGAAGCGGCAGCGGCGTGTGCAGCTGTACCGGCAGCTGGCGCCGCACCTGCGGGTGGACGTGTTCGGCCGCGCGGCTGGGCAGCCCCTGTGCGCGGGCTGCCTGCTGCGCGCCGTGGCCAGCTACCGCTTCTACCTGGCCTTCGAGAACTCCGAGCACCGGGACTACATCACCGAGAAGTTCTGGCGCAACGCACTGCTGGCTGGCGCCGTGCCCGTGGCCTTGGGCCCCCCGAGGGCCACCTACGAGGCCGTCGCCCCGCCGGACGCCTTCGTGCACGTGGACGACTTCGGCTCGGCCCGCGAGCTGGCCGCCTTCCTCAGCGGCATGAACGAGAGCTGCTATCGCCGCTACTTCGCGTGGCGAGACCGGTTCCGCGTGCGGCTGTTCAGCGACTGGCAAGAGCGCTTCTGCGCCATCTGCGCGCGGTTCCCCCAGCTGCCCCGTGGCCAGGTCTACCAGGACCTTGAGGGCTGGTTCCAGGCCTGAGCTCTGCCTGTGGAGGGGGGAAGGGGAGGGCGGCTGGGGAGCTGGACATGTGGGTAGAGGGCTGGGTGTTGAAATCAAACCACCGGCATCCGACCCGACCCCCGTAGGCAACGGCTGGGCGGACGTGGAGGCTGGGGTGGGGGGCTGGGAAGCAGGGCTCGTCTGGGCAGCCTGCCTGGAGGAGGAGGCTGCTGGGCATTGGAGCCACTCTGTGGAGGCAGAGGCCAGAGCAGGGAGGGAGGGACGGAGTAGGGGGTGCTGAGGTCCATCAGGTGGACGGCCACACAGGCCCTCCTTCCCCACCACGATCATATTTCAGACAAGCGGGGGCTGAGAGAGGCTGGAGGCAGGGCCCTCGGGGCCTCGGACACGCCCCCTGAGGCCTGTGGGGGCAAAAGCCGGGCCCCTGGCCCGTAGCTGGGGCCCCTTGTCCTGGGTGTGCAGACCCTGTGGCCTGGACCCGAGACGCCACCCAGCCTGCTGTGCCCTGGGGAGGGGACACCGACCAATAAACACGCAAGCAGAGCACGCGCGGATTCTGCCTCCCCTGCGCCCCCGCCACTCGGGCCTCCTGTCCTGGCCGGATCCTGCCCCCTGCCCCCCAGGCTCGTCCTCCCGGCCTCCATCGGCCACACTGAAAGGCTCTGCAGCAGAGAGCCCTCCTTGATGCCCCCCCCCCCGGAAAGGCCCAGGGGCGAGGAGCAGAGGCCCAGCTCAGAAGCGCGGCTGGGGGACATGTGCAAGGCGCCCTGGGACTTCATTCTCAGGCTGCGGGCATCCAGGGTGTGACGAGGCCCGATTAGATGCGGGCACCCTGTCACTGGTGGCAGCGTGGGCAGGGGGGAGCACCCGGTTCCTGCTGCACCAGGGGGTCCTGGTGTGCAGGGGAGGGGGCTGGGGCTGGTGCTAAGCCTCTGGGTGGCGCTGCCAGGGCCCCAGGTGGGTGGGCGGCAGGTGGAAGCAGGAAGCTGCTGCCCTCCCCCTTGGCAGTGGCTTCCTGTCCTGACCTAGCCCCACGTCCTGATAGAGAAGGAAGTGTCCTCAGGCTGCGGGTGGAGGAAGGGGCAGAGGGGGGCAGGAGGTGGGGATGGATCCCCACCCCCTCCTGCCTGGCTTTCAGGTTAGAGCCTTTTCTGTGTAGCGCAGACCCACCACCACTGGGTTTGCCCCTCCCATTCACAAATTGGGAAACTGAGATTGGGAGGAGCCCAGAGAAGCGCAAGGCAGGTCGCTTCTTGCAGCAGGGGCGGGCCTGCCCTCTGCTGGCCTCTCCGGGAAGGGGCTTCCCCAAGCCAGGCGCTGCCCCAGGCCTGTGGGTGCACTGGCCCCAGACACCCCGCGCAGAGGCCACAGCCTCCTGCACCCACAGGGAGAGAAAGCAGCCCCTCACAGCGCTCACAGCCTCAGCCTCCCCGAACACCGGCCTGCCTCGCCTGCACGGGCCGTTCTCTGGGTCCCTTCCCCTGGCTGAGCCCAGGGAGCTGCAGCCCCCACCGAGCCCAGCCAGGGCAGCCCTGCCACTTGGGCACCAAGTGGCTCGTTCACAAGGAGCACAGGAAAGTCTTACGGGGCAAGGACAGCCCACTGCCGCCCTTCTCGTCAGTACGCACCCCCACCCTCAAGGTGCAGGTGGGCTTGCCCCCAGTCTGGCAGGAAAGCCAACTTTTGATCCTTTAGAGACGTGCCCACCCCGCACAGGTAGGACCCGCACCCGAGGCTGCGCGCCCCCTCCCCAAGTGTGGGTGGCTGTCCCCCTCCAGCCCCCAAGTGCCCCGGGCACTGGGATCTGGCTCTCCGGTTCAGGTGAAATTCCTGCCATCCTCAGCTCTTCTGAGCGGAGGGCAGGCAGAGGTGGGGACCTGGTGGGGGGCGAGCAGCCCCCAGCATCCCCCAGGGGCCACGGGCCAGGGTCGACCTCGGAGCGCCTCTAAGGGAGGACTATTTCAGGGGGCTGGGGTGCTGCGCCTCGGCTCGGCGCCCCTGGGAGAAGAGCGCCCTGGGACTGAGTCGGGGATCTCGGTTTACGTCTGGGCTCTTGTGCGCATCACCTCAACGCCTAGCGGGAGGCGGGCAACCAGAAAGCCTCTCGTGGCGGGTCAGAGCTCCGGGAACCGCCCAGACGCCGGTGGGCAGGCGACCCGGGCCGGGCGGCGTGCGGAGGGCACCCGCCGGCGCCTTTAAGCGGGGGCGGCGCGGGCAGGGCGCGGGCGGGGGGCGGCGCGAGCCGCTGCCGCCGCGGCCGCCNTGCTCCCCCCGGCAGAGGACCGGCAGGAGGTCCGGGTCCGGCTCAGAGGCGCTGCGGTCTCTGGGCCCAGCCCTGGCGCCCCTGCAGGCACCCTGTTCCTCCTCCGGGCGCAGCCCTCTGCCCTTGGACAGGCGCCTCTCCTCGCGCACATCCAGCGGCCCTTGCTCACGGGCTGCGCCGCGTCCTCGCTGTGCCTGCCTCGGCCGCCCAGGCCCTGCTGCACCCTTTTGTCCTTCGGGGCCCTCCTCCCTGAAGCGGTCCACTCTCTGCTCCCCCCACCTGGCCTCCCCCCGGACTGGGTCCTGTGACTACCATGCTCCCCAGCTCTCTGCCCTGTGCTTGGGGGTGCAGGGCGCAGCAGCTGGCAGGGGCTGAAGCGCCAGTGAGGAGCGGGGCTGGGGCGGGATGCGTGTCGTCACCGCCACTGCTCCGGCCTTGGGAAGGGCAGGGGCATCTGCTGGCCTGCCCTGCGGGCACCAGCCGCATCGCAGCGAGGCCTGGGCAGCTCGGGTTCCTGACGGGACACGGGATTTTCCAGGATGGGGCTCAGGGCAGGTTGGGGTCTGGAGATGGAACCTGACTGAGGTGGAGGCATGCTCTCGCCCCGCTGGAGCTTGGGGGCTCCTGTCCCACCTGGCCCCAGGGCCCCGTGAGCCGACCTGCTCCTGCCTGGGCCCCTCCCTGACAGGTGTTTCAAAGTCCACAGCGGGAAACCCAGACCTGCAGATGGGCAGGGTAGCCGTCATCTCCGTGCCTGGCAGGATTCCCCTGGGCACCTGGCCCTGGCAGGGAGCCAGGCTTGTGTTCGCTCCCTGCCCGTGGGGCCCGGGGCTGGCTGGCACTGGGCTCGTGGGTCAGACCTGCAGCCTCTGGTGCTGCCTCCTCCGCTGCAGGTTTTGGGTCACAGGGGCCAGCAGGGCAGGGCCCTGGGGAGGGATTGAGACTGGACGTGGGCATGCGTCAGCGTCAGCCCTCGAGTTCCCGGCAGGGAGGATGGGAGCTGGGAGCAGAGGCTCCCGTGAGGGCCCCGGCATCTCCTGGGGACCCCAAGGCTCAGGGAAGTGGGCACCTGGCAAGTAGGGGGGAGGTGCCCATTGACCTACACCCAGAAGTAGCCCCCGCACGTCAGGTTGGGCCTCCCCAGAGGCTTCCTTGCCCTGCCCCATGGTGCCCCCAGGGATGGCTGGGCTTGTAGAGGCCATTGGCCTGTGGCCGCAGCACAGCAGGAATTCTTCCTCCAGGGTGGCCGAGGCCTCGCCGGGCTCACGCCGGGGGCTGGGACAGGCTAGGAGGCGGGCACCCTCCTCCACTTTCTGGGAGGGTCCTGGGCGTCACGTTCGGCTCCCTGGGCTTGGCTGGCAGAGCGTCTGCCTGCGTGCTGTGCACCTCACTGAGGGCGCCTATGTGCCCTGGGGAGCCTGGTCTCAGGGTGGGAACCAAGGATCTCTGTGCCCGGCTTGCTCCATCTTCCCAAGCTCTGCGCCTCGGTTTCTCCATCTGTTGGTGTGGACCTCGGTCTGGATACCGGCCTGTCCTGGGGCTTCTGGCTGCTCCTGGTGGGGGGACCAGGTCCCTGGAGTCGGGGGCAGCGCCTCCATCCTCAGGACGCACCTGTTCTCTTCTGGACGCAGCGGGAGGGGCCTGGAGGGGACACTCGGGACACTGGCCCGTCTCCAGGGACAGGGGTCTGGCCACCTTGTAGGCCGCTGGGCGGGGCGCCCAGGTGGGGCTGAGCCTGCACTGCCTGCCGTAACCAGATGCCCTCTGGCCACCCGCCCGCGAGCAGGCCTCCCTCCTCCCAGCAGCTCCTGTGCGGCCGTTGCTATAGCAATGAGGAGGCAGCAGGCCTGTTGCTGCAGTTACTCGCGGAGGTGCCCGAGGCAGGGCGGGGGTGGGTGGGGCCGGCTCAGTGACCCCCGCCATTGGTGTGCATGCAGCAGGCACCTGTCCTGGTCCACATGCCTCCTGGGCTGGCCCGGGCTGGCTGCCGGCTCAGGGCGGGGGTGGAGGCTGGCACGGGCTGGGGCGGGCGTGGGGCACAGACACACAGCAGGGTGTTCCACGCCACAGAGCCCTATTGTCAACCGGTAAACGCAGCAGCGTCTGGCCCCGCCCCGGGGGACCGGGGCTTGGGCCCTGGGCCAGGGCGAGCGCCGCTGGGCCAGCGCTCTGAAGTCAGTTTGGGATGGGGGTGAGGCTGAAGGAACCTTGGTGCCTCTGCAGAAGCTCAGTAGGGGCAGGGGTCAGGACATGCCCTCGGGTGCACCAGGGGCCCCCAAAGAGCAGCCAGCCCAAGGTCCACCTCCCCTTCCACTGTGCCCTCCCTGAGCCAGGAGCGGTGCAGGCAGGAATGGAGGGAAGTCTGGACCCCGGGCACTTCTTTCCCGCTCCAGGCAGGCCCCAGCAGGGCTCACCTCGGTGCTCAGCCTGCAGCCCAGTGCTGGGAACCCTGATCAGAGGCCCCAGGGCCGCGCCCACCCGAGCCACCTCGGGGGTGGGGTGGGCCAGGGCAGGAGGCACCTGCGTCTCAGGGTCGGGGGGCTGTCAGACCCCTGACCAGGTTTTCCTGGAGGCTCAGGGCCCAGGGCTGCAGCCAGGCCCTCCCCCAGCCATGGAGCTGGGCGCGCGGGTCAGCGTGGACCACCCGCTGCCTGATTTGCCCCTGCCGGCCTTCAGTGAGGCGCATCTGGACTGGGTGTGGGGACCAGGCTCGCTTGAGCCAGAGAACACTGACCCTCTCCCCCTCAAAGAGGCTCCGGAATGGAGGCTCTGTGGGCTCGGGGGACCCGGGTGGATCTGTGGCCCCTGGCGGGGCACGCAGAGTTCAGTGGGGCTGGGCTGGCCCTGGGAGGGGTGTCTGTCTGTGAGGGAGAGGAGGTTTGGGTGTGTCCTGTCCAGCCCTGGGCAGGTGGCCTCACTCGGCCCGCCCTTTCCAGTGGGTCTTGGCCTTCGAGATCTTCATCCCGCTCGTCCTGTTTTTCATCCTGCTGGGGCTTCGGCAGAAGAAGCCCACCATCTCTGTGAAGGAAGGTGAGGGGCTCCTGGGGGCCCGGCCGGGAGGGGTGGGCGGGCAGCCCTCACGGCGTCTCGCACACCCGTCGGCGTGCACACGGCTGCTCGCGGCACAG
>SJYR01003981.1:120772-132773 GCA_006410655.1 Kobus ellipsiprymnus
GAGCGCCTCGGCCCCTCGGGGCTCCTGGGCCCCCACCCTGCCCACCTCGGCCTCCCGGGGCAGGGTTTGGGCAGGAAGGCAACATGGTCACAAGTGATGCCCAGGCTCTGGACAAACCTGATGGATTTTCCCCTCAAGTTTGTTTAGCTCTTCCCTCCGCCCTGTGAGCAGGAGAGGTGAGCCCTGGGAGGACCCTCCCTCCAGAGCCCGCCTTCTGCCCTCGGGGACCTGCCCCGACCTCCACACAGAGCGCCTGGCTGATGCCGACCCCGTCTCCTGTCTGGGTCCTCCTGCCGGGGAGGCTGCTCACCACGGCCCACCTCTGGGTGCCCCCAGGCCTCCCCTGGCTGCCCTGTGACTGGGGGAGCAGCTCAGGTCCCTCCGGGCGGGGGACCCACCTTCCAGGCCCCCGGGGACAGGGTGTGGGTTCAGTGCTTGCAGGGTGGGGCCCGGTGGGGAGAGGTGGGCGGAGGCAAGGGTGTGAGGCTGGGTGAGCAGGGTGGGGAGGCCGGGGCACCTCAGGAAGGATCCTGCCCCCACACGTTTCCCAAGGGGCTGCACCCCTCAGGGGGGCCTGGTGGGTAGTGAAGTCGGGGTGTCCTGGATGAAGTCGGGGTGTCCTGGGTAAAGTTGGGGTGTCCTGGATGAAGTTGGAGTGCCCTGGATGAAGTCAGGGTGTCCTGGATGAAGTCAGGGTGGGAAGCCTAGTGGGTGCTGAAGTCGGGGTGTCCTAGGTGAAGTCGGGATGTCCTGGATGAAGTCGAAGTGCCCTGGATGAAGTCAGAGTGCCCTGGATGAAACTGGGGTATCCTGAATGAACTCAGGGTGTCCGGGGTGAAGTCAGGGTGCCCTGGGTGAAGTCAGGATGTCCTGGATGAAGTCAGGGTGGGAAGCCTGGTGGGTGCTGAAGTCAGGGTGTCCTGGGTGAAGTCGAGGTGCCCTGGATGAAGTCGGGATGTCCTGGGTGAAGTCAGGGTGGGAAGCCTGGTGGGTGCTGAAGTCAGGGTGTCCTGGATGAAGTCTGGGTGCCCTGGGTGAAGTCTGGGTGCCCTGGGTGAAGTCAGGGTGGGAAGCCTGGTGGGTGTTGAAGTCGGGGTGTCCTGGGTGAAGTCAAGGTGCCCTGGATGAAGTTGGGGTGTCCTGAATGAAGTCTGGGTGCCCTGGGTGAAGTCAGGGTGGAAAGCCTGGTGGGTGTTGAAGTCAGGGTGTCCTGGGTGAAGTCGAGGTGCCCTGGATGAAGTCGGGGTGTCCTGGATGAAGTCAGGGTGGGAACCCTGGTGGGTGCTGAAGTCAGGGTGCCCTGGGTAAAGTCAGGGTGGAAAGCCTGGTGGGTGCTGAAGTCTGGGTGCCCTGGGTGAAGTCAAGGTGCCCTGGATGAAGTCGGGGTGTCCTGGATGAAGTCAGGGTGGAAAGCCTGGTGGGTGCTGAAGTCTGGGTGCCCTGGGTGAAGTCCCCGTGTCACTGGACCCACCCCTCTGCCACCAGCCAGGGCCTGGGCGCCTCCTCCCCCCGCCAAGCTCTGGCTGCACCTGCCCAGCCCGTCCTTACCGGGGGCTGTCGACCTTCCCACCTGTCTGTACGGGAGTCATCCCAGGCTGTCCTGCCTCCCAGCAGGGGCCCATGACACCCAGCTGCCCCCGAGCAGAGCACGGTGACGGGAAAGTGACAGCCATCCTTGAGCGTGAAGATGGCCGAGGTCGTCCTGAACCAGGCCTGGTCCACCCTGAAGGAGCTGCCCACCCGGCCAAGGGGGGACCATTGCCTTTGAAACCATGGGGGCTGGGGCTGGGCCAGGTCCCGGGACCCCCGTCCACCCCGCCTGGGCGTCCCGGAGCCAGGGCCCCTCTCAGCCAGCAGAGCCCGTGCTGGGGCTGCCCTGAGGCACAGGCCAGGGCTGGAGGCTCCCCGGGGTTGACAGGACAGGCTGACCCTGGCCTCCCAGAGCCGTGGTCTCTGCCTGGGTAAGGAGGTGTGGCGATGCTCCCGCCTCCCCAGGGCTCCACAGGCCCCACCCGCCTGCCCTCACCCTCTTCCCTCCATCCCAGCGGCTCCAGGACCCTCAGGCCGGGTGCCCTCTTGCCCCATCCTCCTCAGCTTGTGCCCGGGACAGATCTGGAGAGGCCCGCTGGGGCCCCGGGATGCCTGAAGCCCTGGAGCTGGTTGGGGCCCGGGGCCTGGCTCTGAGTGCTCCGGGCAGGATGACGCCACCCACTGGGGCCCCAGGCTCCTTTCCTGAGAGGCCTGGGCAGCGGCTGCCCTGATGGGGGGCCGTGGGTCCCTCTGCCCGGCTTGCCCCGTTCTGGGTTCTGGTCCCAGATGGAGCGGGCGGAGCCCCTGCTGAGACTGCCAGCTCGTGTGGGAGTCTCCGGCCTGGCCTCTTGACATTCTGGCTCCCCCGCCCCCATACCCACGGTCTGAGCAGCCAGCATGCCGTCCTGGACATACGGGCCTTGTGGGCCAGGAGAGCAGCTAGGAGCTCCCAGCCAGGCCCGGGGTTGCCCCACCAGCACCGGAGCTGAGGACACCCTGTGCCCAGCCGGATGGCCACCCTGGAACACGCGCCCGCCCGTCTTGGTCTGGCGGTCACAGCCGTGGCCCAGCCACCCCCGCTGGGAGACGGCCCAGCTGTGCTCTGGTCCCGGGGGCAGGTGGGCTGTGGAGACGGACGGTGTCCGGCCGGGCACTGACCTACTCTGCCCTGAGGCTGGGTCTCAGCCAGAGCTGCCTGCGGCCGCTGCCCTGCTCTCCAGCCCCGCCCCCAGGCCCAGTGGAGTAGCAAGGGCCGCGGTCCCCACCCCACCCCCTGCCCCGTGGTGGCTGCCGGCTGCCCATGGAGGCCCCCCTCCCCTCCCCTAGTCCTGAAATGGGTGCCCCCCTGAGGCAGACCCAGCTGGGGCCCCTGAGGGACCACAGGCCGCTCTCTTGGCAGAGTACTGCTGGGCGTTGGGACGAAGCTGGGAGTTTCTGGGCTCAGGGCTCGGTGCCTGGACTCCGGGAGGGCACCCTCACCCGTAGAGCTTGTCCCCGCCCCCCGAGGCGCAGCACCAGCTCTCAGCCGGGCTGAGCCGTCCCAAGCGTTCCCAAGTCCTGCCTGGTTTCTGCTTACATGCCCGAGGGCCCTGCCCTCAGCCGCCCACTCCCCGGCCTGCTCCAGAAACCTGGGGTCCCCTCAGGAGCGGGAGCCCCAGGCAGCCTGGCCTGTGAGGGGAGCTGCAGCCCCTCGGCTGGGGGCTGGGGGCTTGGCCGTGCCCCAGGCTGGCCAGTTGCCCGAGCTCAGGGTGCCCAGAGAGCTGGAAGAACCTCGTTCCTGGTGTGTCTGGGGGGCATTTGGGAGAGAGCGGCCCCAAGGGCCCAAATAGAGCAGGAGATGGCGGGGGGGGCGTCACTCGGCCGGCCTGAGCCGTGTCCCCCCTCCCCTGCTCACAGACACCCGTGCCCCCGGGTCTCAGGCACCCCGAGTTCCCAGGCCTTCAAACTTGGGCTGAGTCACACCCCCACTCCCCTGGGCCCAGCGAGCAGACTGGGGAGCTTGTCCCTAGACGAGATCGCCCTGCAGGCATCTAGACCGTATCCTGTGGGTCCTGTTTCTCTGCAGAACACCCCGGGGCTGCGGACAACCCGGGAGCGGAGGGGCTGGTGGCTGACTTCTGACCCTGGGGCTCTGGGCCAGCACAGAAGAGGAGCTGCTGCCCAGAGGGCGGGGCCTGGGGGCGCGGGCAGCCGGGGCGCTCGGCGGGGCTGTGAGGACCAAGGATTAGTTAAACGGTAGACTATGAGAGCCAAATGTCGAGATTCAGGAAAGACTAAGAGCAAGGTAGAAGCCCGGGATGATTGCTCGAGACACAGAGAGGAGGCGCAAATCAACAGGACAGGAAGGAGCAATGGAGTCTACAGACACTCACAGGGAAACAGAGAACTTCCACGAAGAAACGGGAATTTCCAGCAGACCCACCAAAAGGGATTCAAGAAGAAAAGCGAGCAGAGGCAGCCTCCGTCCGCAAAGCCTCCCGCCGGCGGGCCTGGGGGCTCGCTGACTCGCACCTCCTGCGCCTGTTTGCAGTGTTTGAACAGTAAGATTTTAAAAAGTAAAAACTTTAGAATAGTTTCAGATTTACAGAAGGCTCGTGGAGGTGGCACACAGGGCTCCCGTAAAGCCCCCAGGTCAGGTCAGTTCAGGTCAGTTCGGTCGCTCAGTCGTGTCCGACTCTGTGGCCCCCTGGACTGCAGCAGGCCAGGCCACCCTATCCATCATCAGCTCCTGGAGTTCACCCAAACTCTTGCCCATCGAGCCCCCAGCCCCCGTTACTAACGTGTCACGTTAGTGCAGGGCATTGGTCACAGGTGATGAGCAAACGTCGACACACTGTTAACTGGAGTCTGTGCTCTCTCCCACGGCTTCCCCGACGGCTGAGCCGTGCAGAATCCACCTGCTGTGCACGAGACACAGGGGCCTCGGCTCGACCCCCGGGCGGGGCGGCCCCCCAGGGGAGGGCACGACCCCCGGGCGGGGCGGGCCCCCAGGGGAGGGCACAGCAGCCTGTGGGTCCGGATGGTCCCCTGGGGGGTGGAACGGCAGCCCTGGGTCAGGACGGTCCCCTGGAGGGGGAGATGGCAACCCGCTCCAGTGTTCTTGCCTGGGGAATCCCACAGACAGAGGAGCCTGTGGGCTACAGTCCATGGGGTCCCAAAGGGCTGGACGCAGCTGAGCACGGACGTGGGTGCAGACGTGCTTATCCTGCTTTTTCAGTTTTCCCCAGTCTTCCTTTCCTGTCCCGTGTGACGGTGACGATCACAGCTCCTCGGACGCTCTGGGCTGTGACTGTTCACACACTCGCCCCTGGCCTTCCCTGAGCTGGGCGGTTGCAGCTTGGGGAGGGGTCTCGTGGGCTGCCCCTTTGCTGGGACTGGGTAGAGAACCCAGCACGGCTGTGGCTTAGACGAGACGCGAGCCTGTTTCTCTCTGATGTAAGGGCCCGGAGGTGGTGGCCGGAGCCCACGAGGCGCCTGGCGGCTCGCGGCCCCTCCCGCAGCTCGTCGCCTCTGCGGGTGGCCTCTGCTCCACGCGGCCGGCTCAGTCCTCCCCCCACCAGCGGCGGGGCCAGGGGCCAGGGGCCAGGGCGCGCCTCTCCCAGAAGCCTTCCGGGGAGGTGCGGGAGTCACCGCGCGTCTCTGGTGTGGAGCTGCTGTGTGGCCACGACCCGCTGCCCAGAAAGCCAGGAGCCGCAGCCTGTGTCGCCCCCGCCCTTGGGCCTCGCCAGGACGCGGCCACGTTGACGGGGCCCCGGGCCTGAGGGCCTGACACCCCTTCTCTGGTCCGGCTGCCCCTAGTCCTGGAACCTGTCCTCTACGTTCTGTGGCCAGCCTCCCACAGCTTCCCAGAGTCCAGACGCCGCGCAGGCCTGGCGCTCAGGACACCCCTCCACCCCTCCAGGTGCAGCCCGGCCCCTGGCTAGGCCGTGCTGGGGGCGTGGCAGGCTTCCCCGTGCAGCAGCCAGCTGGGCTCCCACACTGGGCAGAGGTGAGGTGGGACGGGCCATCGTGGAGGGGTCTGCCAGGGCCGGTCTCAGTGGCACTCGGATGAGGTTCTTGGGGCACCCTAGGTTAGAGGGGCACAGTCGCCAGATCTTGGGGGAGGTTAAGGGGGCTGTGGGGGCGCTGGGGCTCCCCTGACCTGCAGCAGGAGCAGAAAGGAGACAGCGGGGTCCCGGGTGGATGTGAGCCACACCCAGTGTCGGGACGCAGATGGTGACAGAGTGGGCCGGCGGGTGCTGGAGGCCTGTGCCCAGGGCTCACCGGGCCCCAGCGCAGAGGAACAGGTTCTTTGGAGGCTGCAGAGAGGGGAGGCTGGGGCGGGCATGGGGCCCTGGGACCGGGAGGACCGCGGGCTGCGGGCCTCGAGGATGAGACTGGGCCCTGGGATCCGAGGTCAAGGGAGGTCAGAGGTTATGGCCCAGAGCGGGGCTGTGGACAGCAGGACCCAGGTCCTGCCCACTCCCAGGCAGGCAGCTCTTCCTGAGTGAGAAGCCTGGTCCCGCCCCCAGCTGCCTCGGGGCCACCCGGACGGTCATGCCGGAACCCCGCCTGGCCGTGGGGGGAGGCTGAGACGCTGGCTCAGCCCTAAGGGAGGCTGGACCAGCTGGGGTGTCGGGCCAGCGGGAAGGCTGAGCAGTGGGCTTAGCGGGGTCTCACCGCCAGGCTTGGTCCCAGTGGCTGAGATGTGGGTTCAGAGCTCTGGCTGGCTAGGCCACAGCCAGGCCCTCAGCCCTGAGGTCCTCTGACCTCAGGCAGGGCTGAGCGTGGCGGGGCCGTGACGGGGCCCTGTTGGAAGGATTCAGCTCTCAGTCCTAGACACAGCGCAGCCTCCCCAGCCCACGGCTCCAGCCAAAGTCCTTGGTGCTGGCCCAGTTGCGGCCCTGCTGCGGGGGGAGGGACCCTGACCTGGGCTGCCCAGGGTGGGTTGGCATGGGGGGCTCTGCCTACCCCTAGCTCCCTGTGGTTCGTCCTCGGCCCGGCCAGCAGCAGCCATGGGAAGGGCAAGGGAAGGCTTCGTCCCTTAGCACTGACCAGATGGACGCAGACACAGCTTCAGAACACAGGGCCCTTTGAGGGCGATGGCCAGACTTCCCGGAGCCCAGGCGGAGCAAGACCCTCGTCTCTGCCCCGGGCGCTGCGGGGCTCAGGGGACGTCCTTCCTTCCCTGCCCCCCGGATCGGAACCAAGTCTGGGTCAGCCCCACCTCCTGCTAGGTGAGGCCCCTCGCCCCCTTCCTGAGGAGACACACACATGCACACACCTACAAGCGTGCACACACACACACCTGCTCACACACACCTAGGTGTGCACGGCTGCTCGTCCTGCACTCAGAGCTGCCGGGGTCTGCAGTTCCGGGGTGCACATCCCTCAGCCCTTCCCCTGGGGGGCTGCAGGCCCCTCACCCTGCCCCTTTCCTCCTCCCCTCCTGGGAGCTGTGTGTGTGTGGCTGTGTGTGTGCAGGGTGCGTGTGTGGGTGTGTGTGCCTCCTCATCACCAGGCCGGTTACCCAGGGGATGACGTGGCCCCTCCCCCAACCAGCCAGGGGAGGGACAGGCGTGGGTGCCCCTACCCACTTCCAGAGACTAACAAGTCTGGGGTCTGGGCTCACAGCATCTTGGTCTGTGAAACCAGCACGGGGGTGAGAAGAGCGCAGCAAGCACCCACCCCCCACGCCTGGTGCCCACGCCACGCCACGCCACGCCCACATCCCGCCCCACCCACACCCCGCGCCCATGCCCCCCATGCCCATCCCCCCGCCCCGCGCCCACGCAGCACACATGCCCTGGCAGCACTCACGCCCAGCCCCGCGTCCGTGCCCTGCCCACATCCCACGCACACCGCGCCCTGCGCCCCACGCCCTGTGCCCCTTCCCCGCACCTATGCCCTCCCGCACCCGGCGCCCATGCCCTGCCCTCCTGTCTCCGGAGGCCTGGGCCTGGGTGGGGGCAGCTCCCTGCCCCGGAGTCACCCTGTCCCCTCGGCCCGAGGAAGGTGGGCATGGATGCCACTTGGTGCTGTGGGATCCAGGGGCACACAGGGACCCCCCAGGGCCTTGTGGGGGTGAGACGTGACCCAGGCCCAAGGACGCAGGAGAAGGAGGGTGTGGGACCCCCAAGACCAGGCCAGCTGGACACGCCAGAGTGGGATCTGCTTCTGGGACCACCGCGGCCTCACACTGGTCTCCACAGCCCACCCGCCCAGCCTTCCCCAGGGGGCAGCCAGGGGGCCCTGCCACATGCAGCCGCCTCAGGGGACATCTGCTGTCCAGGGGCTCCGGTAATTGCTGGAGTGGAAAAAACCCGACTCCCGGCTAATCCGCCCAGACCTAAGAAACACAATAACTTCCTTCAAAACAAAACAGCTTCCCGCCAGAGCATTCCTGCCTGAGCCGCCCGAGCAGCCCGCCCGCGGGGCGAGCATCCCAAAGAGACACAAGAGACAGCGTGTCTGCGGATGCAGGCATGCCGGTGCACACGTGTGCCTGCGTGTCTGGGTGCATGGACTCGGTGGGAACGATGTTTGTGCTCTCCTACCCCCAGCACCCAGGGAACTGTGGCCTCCTCACCAGGGAAGGGAGGTGGGCCTCAGACCCCCTGGGATCCTGCGGGCAGTTTCCTGGGCTGGATCCGCGGTGCCCAGAGCCATGACCCTCTCCGAGCCCCACCCCCATTTCCCGTCCGGGAGAACGCTAGGGGGGTCCCCAGATGGTTGCCCGGGAGGAGCCCTGCTGTGCGGCAGCCATGGGTGATGGTGGCATTGGACACCTTGACGTCCAGCCGGGGACACTGCTGGCTGAGCTCCAGCCGCCTGGCACCCTGGCCTCGCCAGCCTTCAGCAAGCCCCCGGGGAGGAAAGAAGGGGTGTGATGGCTCCGGGCTGCTCTGGGGCCGGGGTCAGGAGGGCTCTTCCTGCTGAGAGGGGGCCTGTTCTCCCTCCCAGGGCCTGTCTGTCCCTCTGGCTCCTGGGAGCCGGTCAGCTTGCATGGGGCAGCGGCGGGCCGGGCGCAGCCTGGCTTGTCAGCCCCGCACTTTCCTCCGTGCTGGAGTCCAGGCCGCCCCGCCTGGCTCCCAGGTCAGGTCAAGGGTCTGCAGAAGGGTCAACATGGGGGGGGGGGCCCTTTCCAGGACAAGACTGGCCTGGAGGCCTCACCCAGCCCCTGTTCCTGGGGACCTGCCCCATGGCCACCCGGGGCTGCACAGGCCCTTCACAAAGCCCCCCTACACAGGCTGCCCCTTCTGTCTTCCCAGCAGAGGCATCTGGAGGACTCCCCAGACACACCTGCCACACCTGAACGGGGTTCCCCCACAGCAAGCGGGATTCCCCAGTCACGTGGCACCATTCTCCTTGGGGGCCCTGTGTCCTGTGTGTGTTGGGGGGCCAAGGGGTGACTCCTGGGGAGTCAGGCAACCAGGCCCAGGTTGCCCTTTGTTGGGGGGTGGCTACTGGGAAAGGTGCTGCCCTAGAGCCAGCATGGGCCCAGGAGGGCAGGCGGGGTGGGGCTCCCGCTCAGTTCTGCACCCACAGATCCAGTCCCCCAGGACCCTGAACACCCCAGCCTGCCCGCCCCCCTCTTCCTGTCTCAGAAATCAGGTGGCATCAGCTCTGGAGGCCCCCAGGGTCTGGTCCCTGGCCAGCAGGCCCAGATGGTGCTGGGGGCTCTGGGGCCAGGATCAGGAGACTTGATCCGGCCTCCCACAGGGCCTGGACCCACAGCGGGCCAGCTGCACGGCTCCAGCCTGCAGCCTCCCACATCCCCCCAGGGCAAAACATTCCAGGACGGGCCCTTCCTGGCCTGTTCTCTCCGTCTCCCCGCCCCAGGGACCCGAGGGGGAGCCAGCTTCACATAGCATCCCTCTGCGCCCAGGCCCGCCCCGCCTGATGCTGCCTAACCCTCGGCCTGGTCCCGGGGTGGGGACCACACGAGGGGCAAGTGGGCCAGGCACCTGCCTCCCACCTTGTCCCAAGGCCCCTTGGGTCCGGTGGTCCGGCCCCAGCGAGCGGGCCCGTATCCACCGACCAGGCCCGTGGGGCGCCTACGCAGGCCCTGGCATTCTGCCCAGAAGGAAGCGCGCAGGGCGGCCCTGCCGCAGATGCCCCGTACACAGGCCCTGTGCCTGGATCTGTGGGCTGGCTTTCCCGGGGGACCGACGGCAGTGACCGCGGGGCAGCGCCCGGCGGACCCCTTCTGTCTGGAGGGATGCGGGGTTGTGTTCCACTTGGGAACACAGCCTAAGGCGCCACCTCCCCAAGAGCTGGGGGACACGAACGGGGGCGCAGGGGTCCCAGTCATCAACACTTCCTGTGACCGCCTCCCGTCCAGGCAGCTTGCAGCCCGGCTCCCCTCCAGGGACACAGTGACTGAACGGGAGACTGGCGGCCCCCAGGCCAGGGATGGGGCTCTCGACCCAGTCAGGGGGAATGTGGGTTTCTGTACAGGAGGGCCGGGAGGGCGGCGGGGGAGCATGGAGCTGGCCAGCAAGGCGCGGCTGCCTGCACACTGAGGGGCGGGTCCGTCCATCAGCTGCAAACCTGGGCCGGTGGAGGGCAGGAGAAGTGGAGCGGCTGCAGAGAAAGCAGGGCCCTGGGGTTGGCGGCCTCCCAGCCCAGATCCGGACCGAGGACCAGGCAGCCGGCCCTGGGGCCCTGCCCTTCCTGGTGTTTCCTTCGCGTTTTTCCTTCCTCCTGTTAGCGTTTTACATTAGTGTCTTTGAAGATTAACTTTACAGGGTTTTTTTTTGAAACAGAGCCTTCAGTGGGCCTGTGGCTGAGCGCAGGAAGTAGGTGGTCCCGCGGGGCCGCGGCAGCCCCTCAGGTGAGGAGGAAGGGGCACCCCCTCAGCTGTGCGGGACCCCGGTTTCCTAAGGGGGAGACCGCCCTTCCCCACTGCCGTCGGAAGTTCGCGTGTGCCTCGCAGGCAGCGGAAAGGCCCTGCACGGCCGCCCCGTTCTCAGTGTAGTGCCTTTCGTGCAAATCTGCCCTCCCTGCCCTTTATGCGGAGGAGCTCCACCCCTCGAGCAGGTCTCCTCTGATGCTGGCCTGTTGTTGGTTCGGNACACCGAGGAAGCCTGCGTAGCAGCCGAGACCCAGCATGGCCAGAGAGAAGGAAATAAAGGCATGAAACAATTTCCTATTTCCACCTCTATTTCCTCTTTAATTGCTCATCAACTATTTAGAACTTTTTTCCCTTTTTAAAAATTGAACTATAGGTAATTTATAATGCCCTTAGAAGAACATTTCTTAATTACCAGAACTGCAGCGATTTTAGAGCCCAAGAAAACAAACTCTATCACTGTTTCCATTGTTTCCCCATCTATTTGCATGAAGTGATGGGACCAGATGCCATGATCTTAGTTTTCTGAATGTTGGGTTTTAAGCCAGCTTTTTCACTCTCCTCTTTCACTTTCACGAAGAGGCTCTTCAGTTCCTCTTCACTTTCTGCCATAAAGGTGGTGTCACCTGCGTATCTGAGGTTATTGATATTTCTTCCAGCAATATTCCAATATTCCACAAGATTCCAGCTTGTGCTTCATCCAGCCCGGCATTTCACAAGATGTGCTCTGCATAGAAGCAGTGCGACAATATACAGCCTTCATGCTGTCTCTTATACACATCTTGGGGGGGGGGTGGAGGCTCTCCCTGGCCGGCCCCTCCCCCCGCCTGCCCTCCCAGCCTGGCCCAGCCGCAGCAGGGGTCCCGAGGAGCTCCCCCCAACCTCGAGTCCTGGCAAGTGCAGCCGCGGGGTTGGGGGGGTCCTGTCTGCAGTTCCAGGGGACACGGCAGCCCTCCCCGCTTTCCGTGTTCTCGTGTGACAGTTTAGGAGGCATTTTGTTTTGGACTTTTCTCATTTCATTTAAATTCTCCCCTTGGGCGTGTGAAGGTGCCCGTGATGCCCTCTCGTGACCCTGGACGGCCTGGCGGTGGGTACCGCCTCTCTCCTTCCTCCCTGCTTCCCATCCCTTCCCCTCAGGCAGCCTTGCCCGTCGTCCGTCCGCTTGACCGGCCCCTGCAGAGACTGCCGGGGCGTGGGGGGGGGGCCTTTGCTGTCTGCGCTGCTGCTTTTCCGTTTGGGTCTTGGCCCGGCTGTCTTATTTCCTCCCAAGATGCCCTCGGGGCGAGCTGCTGTTTTCTCCACTTCCTAACCGAGACGGTTAACCCTTCCCCCTTCCGCTCCTCTAACACGCGCCCCCCCCCTCCCCGGCCAGCCCCAGGGACGGGGCACTAGCTTTGACACAAAGGTTTTCTAACGTGTTTAGTGAAAGATTTCTTCAGGGCCTCCCTCATGCCTCAGTCAGTCCAGTCCCGTCGCTCAGGCGTGCCCGACTCTCTGCGACCCCACGCATCGCAGCCCGCCAGGCCTCCCTGTCCATCACCATCCCCCGGAGTTCACTCAGACTCACGTCCATCGAGTCCGTGATGCCATCCAGCCATCTCATCCTCTGTCGTCCCCTTCTCCTCCTGCCCCCAACCC
>SJYR01003982.1:15644-35664 GCA_006410655.1 Kobus ellipsiprymnus
GGGTTCGATCCCTGGGTTGGGAAGATCCCCTGGAGAAGGAAATGGCAATCCACTCCAGTATTCTTGCCTGGAGAATCCCACGGACGGAGAAGCCTAGTAGGTTACAGTCCACGGGGTCGCAAAGAGTCGGACACGACTGAGCGACTTCACCTTCACCTTAATACTGAAACATTCCAGTGAATAGTGTTCAAGTAACAATGTATTAACACAACTCTGGTCAATAAATTGTTAAATGACCCCCCATAGATACAATCATTAAAATCCAGACTATAGGAGACACTACTAGCCCATCAGCCTGTTTTGTTTTCAACAAATAAACTTAAAAGGGGGGGTGAGGGTGGGCAAGGGGGAATCTATAAGGAGAAATTTAGTGATATATTAACCAATTGCAAGCATAGATTTATTTTGCTCCTAAATCTAACAAAGATCATAGGCAAAATATATCTAAGAAAATCAGAGACGTTTCAACACTGACTCGATTCTTTTTTATAAAATATAAACATAACACTATCCCACCTGAAATAACAATAATTCCTTCATATCATCAATATTTTTATCTTTTATAGGTACATGATGGTATGTATGAAATGATATAGTCTCTGGGATTTGCTTCAAAATAATCATGGGCAATGGAAGGAAGTAGGTAAAAATTAGATGAGACAAGGTTGCACATGAGTTGCTAACTGTTTAGGATGTTGGGATATGGGATATGAAAGGTATATGGGATTCAATACTCCTAGTATTTATATGAAACACTAATTATTAGCAGTATTAGCTGTTCACTTTAGAATCTAAGTGCCTGTAAACCTTTCAGACACTGCAAATTTTTCCTTAGTCAACATAACCCGTTTACCATTTTAGCAGCTTCATCCAAGTCATCACAAGCAAGAATTTTAAGTCCACTGTCCGCTATCAGTGCCTTAGCATCATCAACTCGTGTACCTGGAAATGATTTATGCAAATATAAAGATGCTTTAAATACATACACAAAATCATTTAAAATGTTTGTCACAATATACTACAAATATAAAATTTCAACCAACTTCAATCATTTAATACAAATGCTTCTAAACCAAAGAAAATACTGTAAAAACCTGGAGCAATCTTATAAAATACTTTGCCTTATCACATTAATGGTAATTCAGACAAGTCAGAACTCAAGACAACGCATAGCAAATAATGTATCAACTTATACCAAACAAAACTATCAACAATTTTGTCCCAATGTTAGATTTTTTTTAACTCACATTTTAAAAAGTCTCTATTATACACTCTTATTTTAAAAATACAGCTATTTAAAACTAAATTTAAATGAACTAAACTCCTTGGAATTATGAACTTTTAAAAGTTTAAATAAAAGTTTAATTATGAACTTTTAGAGTTAGTGAAATAATTACAAGATACCTTTTACACTCACCTTGTAACCGTACCACAATAGGTATTTTAATTTCCAAATCCTTTACTGCCATGACTATACCCTGTGCAATAACGTCACACCGCATGATTCCTCCAAAAATGTTGACCAAAATAGACAGTACCTGTCAATAAAATGTTTTGGGAGGTTAAAATTTTAAAGGAATGACTCTTTTTCCTTCCTTCTCAGGAACACACTCGTATCTGGGCCTGGTGTGTGCTCAGTCACTTCGGTCGTGTCTGACTCTCTGCGACCCTAGGCCTACAGCCCACCGGCTCCTCTGTCCATGGGATTCTCCAGACAAGAATACTGGAGTGGGCTGCCGTGCCCTCCTCCAGGGATCTTCCCCACCCGGAGACTGAACCTGCATCTCCTGTGTCTTCTGCATCACAGGCAGATTCTTTACCGCTGAGCCACTGGGGAAGCCCTATCTGTGCCTTATAGAAGTTAACCCCACAGAAACACTTTCAGACCAAACAGCCATACTCTCTGCGTGCAGCTCTCCTCACTGAAGTCTGGCAGTCCACCACCCACCAAAATTTCCTTCCCCTCCTTGGGTAATTTCAACACCTAGTTCACAGTTTCTTCTCTCCTGTTCCACATTATGGAGAAGGCAATGGCACCCCTCTCTAGTACTCTTGCCTGGAAAATCCCATGGACAGAGGAGCCTGGTGGGCTACAGTCCATGGGGTCACTAAGAGTCAGACACAACTGAGCGACTTCACTTTCACTTTTCACTTTCATGCATTGGAGAAGGAAATGGCAACCCACTCCAGTGTTCTTGCCTCAAGAATCCCAGGGACGGCGGAGCCTGGTGGGCTGCCGTCTATGGGCTCGCACAGAGTCGGACACGACTGAAGCGACTTACCAGCAGCAGCAGCAGTTCCATATTAACAAGACCTCCTGATTCCGTTTACTTGCTTCCTATTGAGCAGAGCCATTAGCCCAGGCCACGTGGTAAGGAAACATTATGTGCAAGATCTCCAGCTTAGTCCTCATGATTTCTCTTCATTCCTCCCCATCAACTCTACCAACTTTCCACAAACACCACATCCCCCAAAGCACTCAACAATGTGGCCACTCCTGAATACAGGCCACATCCAAACTTCAGGGCTCATGTGGGTCAGCATTCTTTCATGATCACATAGTCAGGCCACGCTGACTCTCCCAGTTTATCAGCTCTGTCTTCTGTTCTTCCGTAGCACTACATTCAATTCATCAGCCTCAACACACTATAAAAGGCCTTGAGGGAAGAAACCATGTGTTCCTAAATCCAAGCCCAGTGTCCAGTACAAAGGGACATATGTGTACAGCTACTTCAGTGCTATCCACGTTGTCACCCCGGGCTCCGGGCCTGCTCCCAACTCCAATGCCCCAGCACAGGGACTCTTCATGTGCTTCTCTCAATTCTTGTACTCAGGCCTAAAAAGCCATGCTTAGAAACAGAACTCGAGTTCACATTATTGGGATTCCCTGGTGGCGCAGACAAGTAGTCAACAGTTAGATAATTAAATAATGCTCTGCTTTTAGAGTTTTTGCCAAAGGAAGCTATAGGAATACAGTTCCAATAAAATTTATTTTAAAAAGAATAATTATAAAACAAAAGAAACAAAGCACATTTTCTATCTCATTTTAGTTTAATGCTCTTTATAAAGTTGAATATGGCAAATAAGTCCATAGACTCAAAGGGAAAAGATCAATAAAATAAAAAATTTTATTAAACAATTCTAGAATCTAACACCAAGAAAAAATACACAGCACTATCAATAACAAATATTTATTAATGACCTATGTATGCTCAACAAGTAAAACTATGTACTCTACTAATTAATCAAGTTACTTCTTACCATCCAAATCTAAAACACAGGTTCTGCCCTTACCTTTTTATCTGAAGTAATAAGTTTAAACGCTTCTGTTACTTGATGGACTGTGGCACCACCACCAACATCAAGAAAGTTAGCTGGAGTCCCTCCATGGAGTTTTATTATATCCATTGTAGCCATAGCCAAACCAGCACCGTTCACTATCAAGAGAGGAAAATGATTTGTGTAAGCAACAAACATAAAGAAAATAAGATTAACCAATCCAACTCTAACATAAGAACATGTGGTACCTAGACAGCCTATATTTCCGTCAAGGCCAATGTAGTTGAGATCTGCCTTAGCTGCATCTTTGTCCCTTTCATCTTCCTGGGTCCAGTCCTGCAGGTCAAAGATTTTCTTCTGTCGGTAAGCTGAATTAGAATCAAAATTGATTTTTGCATCCATACACAGCACTTTAAAGGAAAAAAAGAAAGCGATTTTAAATTCAAGATAGAAAAAAAAAAACTATACAATAATCAAATGTTTTTTTACTTTAGGGGAAAAACACATTTTGGTACTTACTGAAAGTATTTCAACTCATGTTCACAACTGATTCAAACTATCTCCTGAATAAGAATATGTGAGAATTTAAAACTGTCCCATCAAAGTTACTGCTTCTACATCTGTCCTAAGCAACAGATAAGGAAGAAAGAAAAACCTCAGAAGCATTTAACGTTATTTTTAATCACCAAGAAATAACAGTCCATGCTGTTAGCTAATTCCACTGCTTGGGTTCTGGGTCCCAACTCAAGGGCACTGTCACAGCAATACTGCTTTTCCAGCACCATAAATTTCACTCCACTTTTCCATGGGCTAAATTAAACTGGCTTGCAAAAAAAGCTATCCTTTCCCCCACCTAATAAAAAGAAAGAAGAAACTCTTTTACCCACTACCTCCCCACTTACTCTCCTCTTCCTATACAGCATTATTCACAGAAAAAGTTATCTGTTTAAACCTGGGGTCAGCAAACTATGGCCCATGGGCCAGAATCAGCCTGTGCTGGTTTTTTAATGGCCTGTGAGCTAACAAAGGGTTTTACATTTTTATGAATAAAAAGTTATCAAGAAAAAAAAAAACAAAGGGTAAAGGAAGAAGGAGAAAAACAGCAGCAACTGAGACTATACACAGCCCACAAAGTCTGAAATACTTATTATCTGCCAATACCTCTGCTTAACTCACTGCACCAAGTTTTCCTCCTGCCATTCTCTCTTAAATTCACTCTAATCAAGCTTTTACCTGCAGCACTCTACCAAAATGGTCCTTATGAAGGCTAATTCTCTGACTTCATCTTTCAGTATTTTATCCCTTCCTTGCTCCAATCTAACTACAACATTCTCCTTACTCCTGAACGGATAGAGGTGAAAAGAACCAAGCAGTCTCACCTGCTGCCCAAAACAAGAGACAAAGTTTGGAGTCAGCCAAGTTAACTAACAACAACAAAAGCCAACCATTCTTTCTGAGGAAGAAGACAGAATTCAGCCTCCCAAAATGTCCAGTATAAAAATTACTACATCTCTTAAGAAACAGGACAATGTAACCAATGGTAAAAAGCAGTCAAAAGAAACAAAACCCAAGATGACTCAAATTTTAAATTATCAGAGAACTGTGAAACGGCTTTTTTAAACATGTTTAAAACGACTTAAAGGAAAATATGTTCATAATAAAGCACTAGGTAAGAAATATCAGCAGAAAATAAAACTATGAAATGAACCATATTGAAAATCTAAACTGAAAAGTACAATATGTGAAATCACTGGTGAATGATAATATATGTTTCTTATATGCTTCAGATCCCTTGTATTTTCATAATCACTTACAAATTTATAAATTGTGGCATATCTAATTATGACAGGATTACAAACATTAAAGTAAATGTTTTAGAAGAATATTTCAGTAAACACAAAAAGTGCTCAAGACACATCCCCCCAAAAATCTGCATATAACTTTATAGTCAGCCCTCTATATCTGTAGCTTTGCATGCACAGATTCAACCAACTACAGACTGTGTAGTACTGCTGTACGTAGTTACTGGAAAAAAAAAATCTGTATATAAGTGGACCCTCACAGTTCAAACGCATGGTTTTCAATAATCAACTGTGTATCTGTTTTTTTTTTAATGAGGATTATATGGATTTCATTACTAAGGAACGAATCCTTAGTAGGCCTCCAAGGCATACAGACTCAAGAAGACCAAGACAGATTCACTAAGTTGAGGGTAATTCTCCAATACAAACAACCTGGGGGGAAATACCTAGGAAGCACATTTCCTAGGCCTGAGCTCTGTAACAGTCAGTAGAACCAGCCACTGACAACTCTGCTAACTAAGCAAGGATGTATGTAATAGCAGCAAACAGAGCCCACGCTCAATTCATAGTGTTCAAAAGAGGGAAAGCTTTTAAGAGATGTACATATTCGGTTTTTCACCCCTATAAATCACAAATGCCAAATTAATTGCCAAAATCACTAGGCCAAAATTAATTTCCTGCTCAAAGATTTCTCTCAACTGATTTAAAGTCCGCAAGTAAAACAATCACCCGGCATCCTGGTGAGACTAAAATCAATCCCCTCCTTTATTCAGCTCTCACTGAGTTCCTGCCATGTGCTGTGCTGTGCTTAGTCACTTAGTCATGTCCACTCTTTACAACCCCATGGACTGTATGTAGCCCACCAGGTTCCTTTGTCCATGTGGATTTTCCAGGCATGAATACCAGAGTGGGTTGCCATGCCCTCCTTCAGGGAATCTTCCCAACCCAGGGATTGAACCACTGTGCTGTGCTTAGTCACTTAGTCATGTCCACTCTTTACAACCCCATGGACTGTATGTAGCCCACCAGGTTCCTTTGTCCATGTGGATTTTCCAGGCATGAATACCAGAGTGGGTTGCCATGCCCTCCTTCAGGGAATCTTCTCAACCCAGGGATTGAACCCACGTCTCTCCACATTACAGGCAGATTCTTTACTGTCTGAGCCACCAGGGAAGCCTGAGTTTCTGCCATGACCCTTCATGAGATGAAGTACATGGTTCTGAGAAATAACTGTGCCTGAGATCACTGTTCCTGGCAATGGGAATGGCCTGGGTTTGGTTTTTTTTCCCCAGATTTGGTAACGGAGGGTCAAAGCTGTGATAAACTTATATGTATTATTAACCTTTTGTATACCATTAGAATTGAGGTCCATAAGAGATCTGATATTCAAATAATGCAACTTCTGAGACTACAGAGAAACTCGACCTATTCCTATGGGAAAAAAAAAATCCAAACTGCCCTGGCTGAAAGAATTTAAACTGTATCTAGAATTCACAACCTCCTGTTCAATGAAAATAGTCAAGAAATTAGCAAGAACATTAATTTCTTTGAATTTCTAACTCAGATAAAAGAATCTGACTTGGGACTTCAGTTCTCTAGGTCCTCTGGACTTTATCACATTTGTGTCTTTATGTCTCAGGTATGTCTTTATGCAGTTTACTATTATAGTATTTCAGGGAATCTGAATGCTATATAATCTAATCTCACCCATCAACTTCTGATACTCCAATAGACGACTGGACATAATCTGGAATCAGAAACAGAAAAGAGTAAATTTCCAGAATTAAGCCTAACACCTTCTTAAATGGCTGACACTGGTATACTGTTTTGACCCATTTTGGAAATTTCTGGGGGTAAAAATTCAAACTACCTATAGGGGAGCCCATAACATCCAAAGGAACAATGGCTGGGACTGAAATGACAGCCTCAAAGTCAGAACAAGACTATGCAGACAGACAGCTAATCTCTCTCCCTCAAAATTTCCACATCCACGCTGACAGATCACAGGCTTGACGGCTGAGCTCAGTGTGTAAAGAAAATACTGTGGAATGTTTGGGAGCAGGTGAGCAAATCCCCCACTCTGGATGTTTCCTTTCACATCCAAAGGGCTCACTTAGAGTAACATCTGTCTTGTCACTGCCTCTTCACTTACTTCTTCCCAGAGGAAGGGAAGTAAATTAACTGTCTAGTTAATCTAGATATTATAAAACCAGACATGCATAATTTAGCTCAATCTTATTTCCTTTTGGGAGTAAGCTTCCCACAGAGAACAAGCATTTCCAACTGCTATTTCCAAGGCATAGCCTATCCCTGAAAGGACTGCCCTGTTAAAGCCTCATATGTAAATAGATTTATTAAGTCTGTCTAATTGTAATTTAGCTGTCAGATCCATTTTAATTAGAACTCAGGCAGGGAAGACAGGTAGTCACTGGAAGATCTCTCAGAAACCCCAATGATAGCAATGGTATGTCAAGCTATTTAAGCAATTCTATTCAAATACATATGTATATTTTTATATTACCCTATGTTTTCAGAGCATTTCTAGGAAAGTAAGTCTACAGTCTACAAGCTTGCATCTTAAAATTATTCAAATTAAACCAGTACAAATTAACAGGTATACTTCAATTCTATGCAGCAGATATGTTCCAAAAGAACTGTGCACAAAGGAAATAATTCCAAATTTAGTCATTCAAAATGTCCTTAAACTACTATTTTAAGGAATACTATGATAATTTCCCCAAATGTATATACTATCTTGTCATATGGTAGCTTAGTACAAAAGGAGATAAATATCTTTGTTTCCTATTTTTTTAAATATTACTTTCAAAACTCAGTATGTACCTCATAAATAAAACATATCAATCTGTAGATGTTTAGAACTACTCAGAGTACACTGATCTGAAGCCTCCATTCAAAATACATAAAGGAAGGTACTGTGAGAAATGTAGATGTGTTAACAGAGCCTGAGCTTGAACTCGTCTGTAAAATAAACCCTTCTCCTCTCCATTCCCACGGCCTCTGTTACCTTCTGTTTGGACTTCTACTAAGCTGCTTAGACTAAAAGACTGCTGGTGTTGTTTAGTCGATAGGTCATGCAACCCCATGGATTTTAGCCTGTCAGGCCCCTCTGTCCATATAATTTCCCAGGCAAGGATACTGGAGTGTATTGCCATTTCCTTCTCCAGGGGATCTTTCTCACCCAGGAATTGAACCTGGCCTCCTGGCTCAGTGGTAACAAATCTGCCTGCCAATGCAGGAGACTCAGAAGATGCAGGTTCAATCCCTTGGTCAAGAAGATCCCCTGGAGAAGGAAATGGCAACCCACTCCAGTATTCTTGCCTGGGAAACCATGGACAGGAGAGCCTGGTGGGGGTCTACAGTCCATGGGGTCACAAAGAATTGGACTGAGCACAGAGCACACATATTCTCCCACACTGGTAGGCAGATTCTTTATCACTGAGCCACCAGGGAAGTCCCAGACTAAAAGATGACCCCAACAGCTAATCCCTTACTACTCCAATACTGCTGAGAGACTACTCTCTACCCAAAATATCCCTGTCATACAACTGCGTCATATGTAAGAGTACAAATTCTGCAGTGGACCATCTGGATTCACAGTCCAGCTCTACCATTAGCCATGTGTCCCCGGGTAAGTAAGTCACTTAAACCTCTTGATAACTCAGTTTCCTGCCCTATAAAGTAAGGATAGTAATAGTACCTACCTTCACAGAACTGTTATAAACATCTAATGAACTACAGGGTCTATATTTGAAAAGCTCTTACAACAGTGCCTGGCACAAAGTACTTGCTATGTTTTTGTTTATAGAGCGAAAATATTTTTAAAAAAGAAAAAACTTTACTGTAGGAAACCAAATTATACTTAAAATGTCTCTTTTGTATGGTCAAAATTCAAAACTATATACTATGAAAGAAGAAACTGAAAACAAACCAAAACATGGGAGACAAGCTGAAACGCAGTAGAGATATTTTTCACAGACTAAGGAAAACAAATAAAATGACATAATTAAAATCAACAAATGAAGAACAAAATCAAAAGTCTCTGTATAGCAGCAATAAACAGTAAGAAAATACAATGGCAGAAAAAAAAATCCTATTCACAATAGCAACAAAAAATATATTTCTATAAATAAATCTAAAAAGAAATACCTTCCAAAAGATGCCTTATTTTAAAAAATATAAATGGAAAAAAACTGCATTTCTAGTTGAAAACCTGACTTCTAGAAAGATGTCAATTTTCCCCCCACCAATTTATAGGGATGATACAATTCCAATAAAATTCCAGCATGATTGGTTTTGAAACATGAAAAAAAGGATTCTAAAGGTTGCCTAGCAATAGGAATTAGTAATTTGACATCCAAGTACCAAATGCAGGACTAAAGGCTTTAAGGAATCTGAGACTTTCTAAACCACATGAAAGTTTAGACTTCTACAGTGCATATGCACACGCACTCATGGGAACACTAGTTTGATTCCTTGGTGTTACTCGCGTTCATACAATTTTCACTGCATTTCTTAAAATTTGTCCTTGACCCACAATGGGTTAAGTAATGCCAATCTAAAAGAATAAATAGGTTAAGAACTGCCTCCTTAAAAAAAGTTTTATACAGATTCTCCTACACAAATTATTAAAATTTCATTTTTAAAATGTGTATCAGCCCTCACTCTTTAAAAAGTTTAACTAATTTTAGTTTTATAAACTACCTCTATAATCACAAGAGAATTTACTCCTTTGTCTTTATACAACCTAAAAATTGATTTCTACAATAATAAACAGAACTCATTAGAAGTACAAAAGTGAAAGAGTTCTACAAATGCTTAAGGAGATCAGAAATATCCAAAGAAATGTGAAATAAAATCTAACAACTCACAGCAAGAGAAGCAATTAACATGAAATATCAAGAAAAACTTAGGCTACAATAAAGCAGCTTATATTTTTAGAATATCTATACAGGGAAGGGATGATAATTCAAAATCTGACTTACCTTTTAAACACATATAAAAGGAAAGCTGTCAAAGTGATAAGCTAATCTTTTTTCCCTAATATTAAAAGGATTCCAGTATCAAAATATACTCTTTGTACAAAAAGAATCACGTCTCTAAAGTCTGAAACCTGGGCAGATTAAAATGGCTAATTACCCCAAACTATAACTATCCACTTCATGGGAAATAGATGGGGAAACAGTGGAAACAGTGTCAGACTCTGCACCAAAATCACTGCAGATGGTGACTGCAGCCATGAAATTAAAAGACGCTTACTCCTTGGAAGAAAAGTTATGAGCAACCTAGATAGCATATTCAAAAGCAGAGACATTACTTTGCTGACTAAGGTCCATCTAGTCAAGGCTATGGTTTTTCCTGTGGTCATGTATGGATGTGAGAGTTGGACTGTGAAGAAGGCTGAGAGCTGAAGAATTGATGCTTTTGAACTGTGGTGTTGGAGAAGACTCTTGAGAGTCCCTTGGACTGCAAGGAGATCCAACCAGTCCATTCTGAAGGAGATCAGTCCTGGGATTTCTTTGGAAGGAATGATGCTGAAGCTGAAACTCCAGTACTTTGGCCACCTCATGCGAAGAGTTGACTCACTGGAAAAGACTGATGCTGGGAGGGATTGGGGGCAGGAGGAAAAGGGGACGACAGAGGATGAGATGGCTGGCTGGCATCACGGACTCGATGGACGTGAGTCTGAGTGAACTCCAGGAGTTGGTGATGGACAGGGAGACCTGGTGTGCTGCGATTCATGGGGTCGCAAAGAGTCGGACACGACTGAGCGACTGAACTGAATTGAAGTGATAACTATCCACTACAGCACTAAATACTCTAATCCAACACTGCCCAGCAGAACTTTTTGCAAGAATGAAATTGTTCTGTATGTGTGTTAATGCACTAACCACACGGGGCTACAGAGCACCTGGAATGTAACTAGTGCCACTGAGAAATATTTTAATCTTATCCGATTTCATTTTAACTGCCACATGTGACTGTTAGCTGGCATACACTACAGCTTTAATCCCTCTGTGTGTAAATATATAAGGTGTTTGTTTAATGTGTCTCTTTGTTCACGTTCATTCTTTTCAAACGTTCACATTCACTCTTTTCATTATAAAACAAGTTTCTACATAGCAATGAGTTCACTTCCTTACGAGTTCAATTCCTCAGTGAAGCATATGATAGGGGCTAAATAGATAATCAATGTTTGATGAAAGAAGATACTTTACCAGCTCCATCTGAATCTTCTACCATTGGATTTATTTCTACCATGGTTGCATCGTATTTCAGAAAAAGGTCATAAAGCTTGATCATGTTTTCTGCTGCAGAATCCACAATACTGGCTGGAAATCCCATCTTCTGTGCAAGCTGAAAGCAATATGTCTCTTTACTACAGGAATGCTGCATAACATCCAATCGACATTAAATTGTTACCAATAAATAACCTTGTAGTTTATTATCTAAATAATAAGCATGAATCATTTATGATCAAATATTAATCACTATTATCAATAAATGGTTAAACAAAACTATGCAAAATCCTCACAAAGCAGGTAGTATGCCCATTTTACAAAGAAAGAGATTCCGAGAGGTCAAATGACTTGCCGTTCAACTCAATTCCTGTTCTCATGTTTATCCCATAGCCTCCATACTGCTACTGAGCCTTACAGCCAACCTAAACTGAAAAAAGAGGCTTATATTTTATTAAAACTACATATAAAAGGTAGACTACTAATCCCACTGGTCTAAAAACAATGGCCAAAATACTAACCCTATTTTACCTTTTAAGTAATTTATGAAGAGTGTCTGCTGCTGCTGCTGCAGCTGCTGCTAAGTCGCTTCAGTCGTGTCCAACTCTGTGCGACCCCATAGACGGCAGCCCACCAGGCTCCCCTGTCCCTGGGATTCTCCAGGCAAGAACACTGGAGTGGGTTGCCATTTCCTTCTCCAATGCATGAAAGTGAAAAGTGAAAGTGAAGTCGCTCAGTCGTGTCCAACTCTTACCGACCCCATGGACTGCAGCCTACCAGGCTCCTCCGTCCATGTGCTTTCCCAGGCAAGAGTACTGGAGTGGGGTGCCATTGCCTTCTCCGATCAAGAGTGTCTACATTCAGTAAAATGACTAGTAAAATGAGTATCATCCTATTCATTCAAAAATCTGCTGCTGCTGCTGCTGCTGCTGCTGAGTCGCTTCAGCTGTGTCCAACTCTGTGCGACCCCATAGATGGCAGCCCACCAGGCTCCCCCGTCCCTGGGATTATCCAGGCAAGAACACTGGAGTGGGGTGCCATTGCCTTCTCCGATCAAGAGTGTCTACATTCAGTAAAATGACTAGTAAAATGAGTATCATCCTATTCATTCAATGAATGAATCTATCCATGGGACTTTCCAGGCAAGAGTACTGAGTACCTAATAAATCTTACATTCAAAAGATATCTTAAACCTAAACTTCCCTGGTGCCTCGGCTAGTAAAGAATCTGCCTGCAATAAGGCAGACCTGGGTTTGATCCCTGAATTGGGAAGATCCCCTGGAGAAGGGAAAGATTACCCACTCCAGTATTATGGCCTGGAGAATTCCATGGACTATATATAGTCCATGGGGTCACAAAGAGTCAGACATGACTGAGCGACTTTCACTTTCAAGCTTCTAATCTAGCAGAAGAGTTCACAGTCTTGAGCAAAGATTTCTTGCTAAATATACCTGAAGAGCTTTTTAAAAAATACATACACCAAGGTCTCAACCCAGAGGCTGTGGTTCACAAGTTCTACAGGCGATCAAGTATCTATAATTTTTTAAAGTTTTATAAGCAATTTTGAACCTACAGAAGAAGCTACATGTATGGAAGTTACATGTCTCTTTTTTTAATCCTAAATGCCACAGCTGCTCAGAAACCCTCTGGAGGAGTTTTCTCCTGTTTTCCAACTGTTATCTAAAACTACAATACATTTAACTTTTAATAATAGAAAATATTAAGTTCTTTGAAAGTGAATGTGATTCTGCAAGAAGTCAAATGCAAACAATTAAATACAAATAAAATAAAGTGGATGATCTAATTGAGAAATGCCATTTGGGGTTAAGACATTTCAAAAAAAAGAGTAAGAAGAATTAAAAGTACCATTTCATTTAGAAAGATTTCAGAGGTCACAATCTACTGTTTTAAATTTAAACATCTGAAAATTGCAAAACAATTCTGATCAGCCCAGTATGACATCAGTTTGTCTCGCATTATACTGAGCAGAATTTCCATTCATCCATCACTCAAAAAGCTACAAACTTAGTACATTATTCCTTCAAATATTGCTGCAAATCAAATGTTTTCTCTCTCATCTAAATTCAAGACTCTAGTTACCACTCTCATATAACTATCTAATGAGTCAAATCTCTGTCCCCTTTAAACATTTATACCACTCACTTGCCTAAATGACTTGCTTCACGCTTTATCAGGGAGGTCTCTGTATCAGTCAAAATTCCTGCTCTACTGTACTTCAATACCATTAGCTTCGTTTGACAGTTTCCTGATAAGAGATGTTAATTTCATTCAAACTTTAATACTCAAACTTCTTTTTAAGATGGGTCACTTATTTTTTATATATAAACAATTTAATAGCAATATTACAAACATTACCAAGCAACTCTCACACACCATAATTAACTTCATACTTAAGTTTTTGTCTTGGAGAGCTCTTTTTGAGGGGGGGAAATATAATGAGAGGCAGAGGCACACAAAGATGGTATAGAAGGCTAGTGAAATTGCAGGCAAAATTTATTGTGCATGTGAATACACTGAGAGAAAGCCCACAGCTTTAATCAGATTCTTAAAAGCACCCATAAAACGCCCAAAATAAAATCACTGATCTATCACAGGGATATATGAGACAGTGTCCCTACCATTCCATATAGTGTATAGGAAATAAAGGGGGGACAGGAACATATTAAATGCCACCATGCAGGTGTAAAATCCGGAGTATCACTCCAGGTTCTTCAACAAATGAAAGAAAATGGATGAAGAAAGTGAAGAAAAGGAAACCTACAAGCTATTAACAGAAAAAGACCTATGAGACCTATTAACCAACTGCAATGAAGGAACTTATGTGGATCCCAACTCAGATACTAAAAGAAAAAACAAAACATGAGACAACTAGGGACCTGGAATGACGGGGTAAGCGAAGATACTCAGTTTACTAGGTATGGCTATGGTACGTATAGTGGCTCTTTTAAAAGAATCCTTATCTTTTAAAAATACATATTAAAATATTTATAGAGGATATGAAGTAACATGCTATAGATACTTCTAAAAAGTTTCCATTTCAAATAAGATTTAACATGCCTTGACACTCAAAAAAAAAATGTTTTCAGAAGTTTTATCAAGCACTTCACTTACATACAGTTAATTCTCTTTAAGTATTGCAATTATCCAATTAAAAGCCAGAAATGTTTCAAAACACAACATACCCGGACAGCTTGTTCCTTTTTGATGCCTTCTACGATATCGATAGGCTCTTTAACTATGGCCTCGGGAGTCTCAGCAGCAACATCTTCAATGTTGACACCACCGTGAGAACTTCCTATTAATACAGGACCCTAGCAAGAAGGGAAACAGAAAAAACATCTAGATTTTATTTTGAGCCCATCAATAAAATCTTAAAATCTATTTATGCATACTATCAAACTTATACATCTGTCACTTCCCACTATTTTCAAACCCCCTTGAGAATTTATCCTTGCATCTCCTACAGTGTTCTTCTAAACATTCAATTGAAATAATGAAAAAGGAGGAGGAAGACAGTGCCTTACCTGTGAGGGGAAAAGGATTAAAAATATACACAAAATGTATACCAAACAATATAAATATACACGTATATGTGAAATATAACCTCTACATTTCTCACAAGAACTGCAGGGACATTTAAGTATTGTTTAAAGAACATTTAAAAAAATAATAGAAACAGTTTACTGATACTTAAAAGGGAAAATCTAATGAACAAACGTTCCGATTTATAATCTCTAGGCTACTGGAGGTCAGTGAAAAAGAAAGCTGATGCTACTGCTGCTAAGTTGCTTCAGTCGTGTCCAACTCTGTGCAACCCCATAGATGGCAGCCCACCAGGCTCCGCCATCCCTGGGATTCTCTAGGCAAGAACACTGGAGTGGGTTGCCATTTCCTTCTCCAATGCATGAAAGTGAAAAGTGAAAGTGAAGTCGCTCAGTCATGTCCAACTCTTCGCGACCCCATGGACTGCAGCCCATCAAGTTCCTCCGTCCGTGGGATTTTCCAGGCAAGAGGACTGGAGTCGGTTGCCGTTGCCTTCTCCAAAAAAGAAAGCTATCTACCTACCTTCAAAGAAGAGCTCCAGCTATTATCATGAAGAATANGCAAGCACACTGGAGTGGGTTGCCATTTTCTTCTCCAATGCATGAAAGTGAAAAGTGAAAGTGAAGTCGCTCAGTCATGTCCAACTCTTCGCGACCCCATGGACTGCAGCCCATCAAGTTCCTCCGTCCGTGGGATTTTCCAGGCAAGAGGACTGGAGTCGGTTGCCGTTGCCTTCTCCAAAAAAGAAAGCTATCTACCTACCTTCAAAGAAGAGCTCCAGCTATTATCATGAAGAATATAATAAGAAATAAATACTAACCAATTAACTTTTAAGTCTCCTAAGATCAGTTAAGGAAAAAACCTTGAAGCAAAATTATCTAGTAGATTTACCAATCTATGCACAAAACTGGAAATAATCTTAATATGCAAAAATAGGAAATGGTAAAAACATACTGAAGATTATTTAATGCTTCTGGAAAGGAAAATGATTCAGTAGTATAATCTGGGGAAAAAAAGATACAAAACCCTAGATTCTATACTCAATTTTTTTTTTAAACATAAAGTGTGTTTAAATGTGTACCCTCCCACCATTCACAGACACACAAAAAGGTAAGAAATAAAACATTAAATAAGACTTCTATTATTTTATTTTGTTATTTGTGTCAATATTTGGTGACTGAACAACAACATTTTCTAAAAAAAGAAACTTTCTACAGTGAATATATGACTCTTAATTCAGGAAAGAAAAAAAAAAAACCATAAAGACTAATTTCACTTTTCTACCCCAGCATCCAAATGTCTCAGTAACAAATTCATTTCAAGATATAAAGTAAAGAAATAATATTATTGGGTTGGCCAAAATCTTCGTCCGGTTTTCTAAGTAAAAATAAAAGGCACATTTGATCTCTATCAACTTCAACTCATCTACTCGACCAAGCAGCATTGTCCAGTGAAAAATATCCAGCACAAAACTTCACAAACCATTTTTGACAAATTCACTCCGTCACAGCACCTTATGCATACACTGCACAAATCTTTTTTGTGTATTTCAGTTGCATTTTTACTTTCCTGAAACAATAAAGCATAATATGCCAAAAACATTGCTTCTTTCTTCCATCTTCAATTTTAAAATGGCTATACAAAAATTCACCAATTGTGATTTTTTTTTAAAGCTCACTGATCTGACAGCTGTCACAACACATCCAACAGAAGTGTTTCAAATGAAATTAAAAACAACTAAGCACTACTGCTGCTGCTGCTGCTAAGTTGCTTCAGTCGTGTCCGACTCTGTGCGACCCCATAGACGGCAGCCCGCCAGGCTCCCCCTTCCCTGGGATTCTCCAGGCAAGAACACTGGAGTGGGTGGCCATTTCTTTCTCCAATGCATGAAAGTGAGAAGTGAAAGTGAAGTCAGTCAGTCGTATCCGACTCTTCGCGACCCCATGGACTGCAGCCCACCAGGCTCCTCCATCCATGGGATTTTCCAGGCAAGAGTACCAGAGTGGGGTGCCATTGCCTTCTCTGAAACACTACTACAGCTGCCTTAATGGAAAAAACCGAATGAACCTCTTGGCCAAACCAAAATATTCATTACTGTTTGGAGAACAATACAGTGTTTCAAATCCTCAAAATACAGCAACAACCAAAGAGATGAGACTGGGAATATTTATTATTTTTTTTAAAGAGAGTTATTATACCTAGGCAAAAAAAGATTTTTTTTTTTTTAATTTTTATTTTCACTTTAGTTTACTTTACAATACTGTATTGGTTTTGCCAAACATTGACATGAATTCACCACGAGTCAGTCTTAAAGGAAAAAAACTGTGTGGTAGAGGAACGAGGGTGGGTGGAAGATTTATATTTCCCTGTACATCTTTGTACCTTTTAAATGTAATATTACATGACTACATTTCAATGTTGTTGTTACCATTCAGTAGCTAAGTTGTGTCCGACTCTTTGCGACCCCATGGAATGCAGCATGCCAGGCTTCCCTGTTTTCACTATCTCCAGGAGGTTGCTCAAGCTCATGTCTACTGATCGATGATGCCATCCAACCATCTCATTCTTTGCCGTCCCCTTCTCCTCATGCCCTCAATCTTATCCAGCATCAAGGTCTTTTCCAATAAGTCAGTTCACTGCATCAAGGTGTCCAAAGTACTGGAGCTTCAGCTTCAGCATCAGTCCTTCCAATGAATATCCAGGGTTGATTTCCTTCAGAATTGACTGGTTTGATCTCCTTTCTGTGCAAGGACTCGCAAGAGTCTTCTCCAACACCACAATTCGAAAGCATCAATTCTTCTGCACTCAGCCTTCTTTATAGTCCAACTCTCACATCCATACATGAATACTGGAAAAACCACAGCTTTGACTACACGGACCTTTGTCGGAAAAGTGATGTCTCTGCTTTTTAATACGCTGTCTAGGTTTGTCATTGCTTTTCTTCCAAGGAGCGAGAGTCTTAATTTCACGGCTGCAGTCACCATCCGTAGTGTTTTACAGCCCAAGAAAATAAAGTCCGTCACTGTTTCCATTTTTCCCCCCTTTATTTGCCAGGAAGTGATGGGACCAGATGCCATGATCTTAGTTACGATACACATAAAAGCAGCTGAAGACAGTAAATTTCATATTCTATGTTTCTGACCACAACTTTAAAAAATGACAGCTCTAGACCGCAAGCTCAGTGAGCTTCTGAGGTTGCACAACACTCTGTGTGTTGTCACGCATCAGTACGTGAGGAAGGTGACACAATCCTGAAGCAAGTGAAAATTTTGTGTGTGGGATTCTCCCAGACCATGCCCTATGCATCTCCATTTGGCTGGTTCTGGCTTTTATCCTTTGGCTATAATAAAACTGTAATCACAAATACAGTATTTTCCTAAGGTCTGTGAGTCATTCTAGCAAACTATGAACCTGAGGGATACTAGGAATCCCTAAATTTGTTGCCAGTTAGTCAGAAGTGAGGGTGATCTGGGGACGCTAAACTTGCAACTGATGTCTGAAGTGAGGGCAGTCATGCAGAAGAATGTGCCCTTAACCTGTGAAGTCTGGCTCAACTCTGGGTACCCTGGTGTCAGAATTCACTGCAACACACACACACACACACAATTTAACAAAATAATTCATGGTGCCTTTCTGAAACTAAAGAAGAAAACAGAAGCAAGCTCAAGTAAAGGGAAATGTTTGAAATTAAAAGTATAATTTTTACTTTCTCTACTGTCAGGAAGCATTTAACAGGAGGCTTCCTGTGTGCTGAATATTCAGGAATTAAGAGGAGAGGCAAGCCTCTCCAGGGGGCTGAGGAATCCAGGCATTTCCTTCGTTAGTTTTTCTATAGGTGATAAATACCCTCTTCCTTCTTGTGAACCATACGGTAAAAGTGATTATTTACAACTTTCTCTCTCTTTAATATGGAATTAAAAGTATAATTTTTACTTTCTCTACTGTCAGGAAGCATTTAACAGGAGGCTTCCTGTGTGCTGAATATTCAGGAATTTAGAGGAGAGGCAAGCCTCTCCAGAGGGCTGAGGAATCCAGGCATTTCCTTTGTTAGTTTTTCTATACGGTGATAAATACCCTCTTCCTTCTTGTGAACCATATGGTAGAAGTGATTATTTACAACTTTTTCTCTCTTTAATATGGTTCACTTATGTTTTTTAAGTCTGGAATTTTAATCTTTATCTTTGCTGAGAATAACTACAGTATATATGCCCACACCATGTTGATTAAAACACCTCTGCTCCATCAGAGCTCTGGTACCCATCTCTTGCTTTCTCTCTCTCTCTCCCTCTTTCTCTCTCAGGCTATTTCTTCAGAGCACAGAGGCTCTCTGAGTTCACTTCCCTGCCCGGGCTTCTAAGACCCACTTGAGAAGAGGGCACCTGGGGCCTCCGTGAACAGAGCAAGCCCCATGCCAGGGGTTTTATTCGCTTTCTGCGTAAACCAAGGAATATCAGCCTTTTTCTCTCTCCTTTACTTTCTTATTGGTCGACTCTCCCTCTTTCTCTCTCAGGCTATTTCTTCAGAGCACAGAGGCTCTCTGAGTTCACTTCCCTGCCCGGGCTTCTAAGACCCACTCGAGAAGGTGCTTTGCACCTTCACCCCATCTAGAGGGCGCCTGGGGCCTCCGTGAACAGAGCAAGCCCCATGCCAGGGGTTTTATTGGCTTTCTGTGTAAACCAAGGAATATCAGCCTTTTTCTCTCTCCTTTACTTTCTTATTGGTCAACTCCGAACCACCAGGTTCTGGTCCATTAAAGGACCTCAACAAGAGGAGCCCAGAACAGGAGCTTGGTACACATATGCAGATTCAGACAAAGTGACCCCAGGGCCTATTGAGGCCATTAAGTATTAAGATATGGGTAAAACGGCTGGAAAGTCCCATCACTTTTCTATTTACTTCATCATTTATTTAAAGTTCAGGGACTTAATGAAACGTATGCTGATTTTTTAGCTAGATTACAAACTGCTATTTCCTGTACTGTAATTGGAGAAGAAGCCAAAAGGCAACTAGAGAAATTACTTGCTTATGAAAATGCAAATCAGGAATGTCAAAAAGCTATAGCTCCAATTCTGAGACAGGGACTATTGATTATTTGAAGGCTAGTCCCAAACTAGGATT
>SJYR01003982.1:64943-75389 GCA_006410655.1 Kobus ellipsiprymnus
CTTTTGAACTGTGGTGTTGGAGAAGACTCTTGAGAGTCCCTTGGACTGCAAGGAGATCCAACCAGTCCATTCTGAAGGAGATCAGCCCTGGGATTTCTTTGGAGGGAATGATGCTAAAGCTGAAAGTCCCGTACTTTAGCCACCTCATGCGAAGAGTTGACTCATTGGAAAAGACTCTGATGCTGGGAGGGATTGGGGCAGGAGGAGAAGGGGACGACCGAGGATGAGATGGCTGGATGGCATCACTGACTCGATGGACGTGAGTCTGAGTGAACTCCGGGAGTTGGTGATGGACAGGGAGGCCTGGCGTGCTGCGATTCATGGGGTCACAAAGAGTCGGACACGACTGAGTGACTGAACTGAACTGTACTGAACTTATATTATTAAAAAAAGAAAGTACATTAAGTGCCAGATCTTTTTTCTCCCTGTGGGTGTTAGGAAATAATGTCACCAGATCAGTAGCTAGGCCAGAGAGACTGTGAGCTAAGACTCAAACCAGAGATACAATATCCTCAAATCTTAGGAGAACAGAATGATCACCAAATGTGAATGAAACTGAAGAGGGAGAAAGAGAGAGCAGTTTTCTTCCTATAACCAGGGGATAAGTGGGAAGGAGGAAAAATAACTTTTTCTCCTACCCTGACCCCCTAATCAACAACAGTAGGCAGCATATGGGAGTCTACCAAGAGAGGTGAAAAGTCCATGGCTCTTTCAGGAACTTTCTTTTCCTATAGGAGTGGTTGTTGATTTAGGAACACAAACCAAATGGGGTCGCAAAGATATGGACACACTGAGCAACTGAACTGAACTGAACTGAATTTCTCCTCTTCTCCCTATTCCGAAGATAAGGAAGCTACAAAGTTGCGAAGTTCCGAAAATCACTAGGGGCAGCCAAGGGACAAAGTGAAGGGAAAACCTTCAACCAATGATCTCAGCCCGTCAAACACACAGGTATAAGCCTTTGAGAAGGAAAGCATTAGTGGCTGGAACATCACTCTTCACTAATTTTCCTAAAACATTAATCACTTGCACAACAACCTTCAGTGGCTTTCCCTTCCCAAAAGGAGGTCCAGGGAACACTAGAGTTTCAAAGTGCTCCTCAACTCCAAAAAGACGTGTGGAAAGTTGTATGGTCCAATGAGATCAAGAAACATGTTGTACTGCATCCTACTCTAGCTCAGAAAGTTCCAAAATAAAGGAAGTCATTCAGCTTCATTGATTCGAGTGTTTCCTAGACTTACTTGATCACAGAGTACATAATTCAGTTATCTCAAATAAATATTTCACAGAATTCTTGTTTTTTGAGAATTCAGCTTAGAAAAGAAAGCAAAATTTACTGCATGCCCCAAAATGGATAAATAAAGATATTTTTTGACATTTAATTTTTAACATTTTAAAATATTTTTTTCCATTATAGCTTATCATAAGATATTGAGTATAGTTCCCTGTGCTATACAGTAGGACCTTATTGTTATCCATTCTATATATAAAGGCTTACTGGATAAATAATTTTTATTTCAAAAAAGGTTTCTGTTATTCTACTCATAAATAATATATATTAATTAATGCCCAAAATGTAAGGAAGAGAATTGAAACCTTCTCCTGACATCCCATCAAGCTCCACCATTTAATATTGGACACTTTACCCTGGTGGCTCAGCAGTTAAAGCGTTTGCCTGGAATGCGGGAGACCCGGGTTCGATCCCTGGGTTGGGAAGATTCCCCTGGAGAAAGAAATGGCAACCCACTCCAGTACTCTTGCCTGGAGAATCCAATGGATGGAGGAGCCTGGTAGGCTACAGTCCATGGGGTTGCAAAGAGTCGGACACAACTGAGCGACTTCACTTTCTTTCTTTACTTTCATACATCTCTTTATAAATCCACACATATAGAAAATAATACAGAAATATCATACATACTATTTAATCTTGGACACCCCATCTCTCCCTCTCCCTCTCCTGCTTCTCTTGCTGTCTCCCTCCCTGCTTTCTCTATTCCTCCCTCCCTCTATCTCTCTCCTTTTCTCTCAAATACTGGCATTGCCCCCATTTCTCCCCACTACCAGCTGAGTACTGTTACAGATTTCTGTATAATCTTCTGCACTTTTCTCCATGCTTTTGTATAAACACAGACACAAAGTGGTTGTATAGCGTATGAAAGTATCAACATATCTTTGACTACTTTGTATTCTTGGCACCCTTGTTGAAGATTAGTTGACTGTATATTTGAGTTTTTTCCCCCTGGGCTTTATATACTGTTCCATTGGTCTATATGTCTGTATTTATGCCAGTGCCATTCTGTTTTAATTACTAAAGCTTTATAATATATTTTGAAATCAAGAATTGTGATACTTCTAATTTTGTAAGATTTAGAGTCTTTTGTGGTTCCATATGAATTTTAGGATTATTTTTTCTAGGAAAAAAAAAGCCCTTGACATTTTAATAGAGATGGCGTTGAATCTGCATTTGCTTTTGTATAGCATAGACATTTTAACAATATGAAGACTTCCAGTATATGAAAGTAGGATGTCTCTCCATTTATTTCTCTAATTTTTCTCAACAGTGGTTCATAGTTTCTAATGTACAAGTCTTTCACCTCCTTGGTTAAATTTATTCTTAAGTATCTTATTTTTTATTGTAAATGGCATTGTTTTACTGTTTCTTCATGATTCAGCCTTGATAGGTTGTATGTTTCTTGAAATTTATTTCTATGTTATTTTTTTGGCCTTATCTTTTTATTTTTAAAATTAATTCACTTATAGTTGGAAGTTAATTACTTTACAATATTGTGGTGGTTTCTGCCATACTTTGACATGAATCAGCCATGGTGTACATGTCTCCCCCATCCTGAACCCCTCTCTCACCTCCTTCCCCATCCCATCCCTCTAATAAATGAATTAATTTTAAAAATAAGATAGGACCAAAAAATAACATAGAAGAAATAAATTTCAAGAAACATACAACCTATCAAGGCTGAATCATGAAGAAACAGTAAAACAATGCCATTTACAATAAAAAAGAATACAATAAATTAAGAATGAATTTAACCAAGGAAGTGAAAGACTTGTACATTAGAAACTATGAACCACCGATGAGAAAAATTAGAGAAATAAATGGAGAGATATCCTACTTTCATATACTGGAAGTCTTCATACTGTTAAAATGTCTATGCTATACAAAAGCAAATGCAGATTCAATGCCATCTCTATTAAAATGTCAAGGGCTTTTTTTTTTACTAGAAAAAAATAATCCTCTGGGTTGTCCCAGTACACCAGCTTTGAGTGCCCTGTTTTATGCATTGAACTTGGACTGAACCCCCCTCTCACCTCCTTCCCCATCCCATCCCTCTGGGTTGTCCCAGTACACCAGCTTTGAGTGCCCTGTTTCATGCATTGAACTTGGACTGGTCATCTCTTTCACATATGGTAATAAATATGTTTCAATGCTATTCTCTCAAAGCATCCCACCCTCGCCTTCTCCCACAGAGTCCAAAACCCTGTTCTTTATGTCTATGTCCCTTTTGCTGTCTCAGATATAGGGTCGTCATTACCATCTTTCTAAATTCCATATATATGCGTTAGTATACTGTATTGGCGTTTTTCTATCTGACTTACTTCACTCTGTATAATAGACTCTAGTTTCATCCACCTCATTAGAGCTGATTCAAATGTGTTCTTTTTAATAGCTGAGTAATATTCTCTTGTGTATATATACCACAGCTTTCTTATCCATTCGTCTGCTGATGGACATCTAGGTTGCTTTGATGTCCTAGCTCTTGTAAACAGTGCTGCAATGAACATTTGGCTACACGTGTCTCTTTCAATTCTGGTTTCCTTGGTGTGTATGCCCAGCAGTGGGATTGCTGGGTTGTATGGCAATTCTCTTTCCAGGCTTTTAAGGAATCTCCATACTGTTCTCCATAGTGGCTGTACTAGTTTGCATTCCCACCAACAGTGTAAGAGGGTTCCCTTTTCTCCACACCCTCTCCAGCATTTGTTGCTTGTAGACTTTTGGATAGCAGCCATTCTGACTGGCATGAGATGGTATCTCATTGTGGTTTTGGCTTGCATTTCTCTCATAATGAGTGATGCTGAGCATCTTTTCATGTGTTTGTTAGCCATCTGTATGTCTTCTCTGGAGAAATGTCGTCTAAATTATTTAATTTGTTGGTGTGCAATTGTTCTCAATAGTCTCTTAGAAACCTTTTTTCTTTTTTGTGTGTGGCATCAGTTATAATGTCTGTTCTCTTTCTTTCTTGATTAAGCTCATGAGACTTTTTTATCAGTCTCTTGGAAGAACTGTCTTTGAGATACATTTAACCTATTATTATGTATTTTTTTCTATTTCATTTGCCATCTTAATTCCTTTTCATGCTCTTTGTCTTTGATCTATTTCTAATTTCTTAAAACTCGTGTTATATTTCTTTATTTTATTTTTTAATTGTGGAGGTATATGTGTGGAAAAGTGGTAACTTAGCAGGTCTGGCTGCTCAAGCTGTGCACATTCCCAAAAAAGATTTGTCTTCAGGAATGGCCCTTGGTGAAGATGAACTCTAAATCCTTAGAATATTCTGCCTAATCAGTCTTTTTGCATGTTCAGGGCCTTGGATCATGTAGTACCAGTTTAACCAGATAGTTTATCCTAACAATGTGATTTTTTTTTAATGAATGCCTATTTTTGCTCTGAGAGGCTGGAGTCTGAGTAGCTGAGGTCAGTCATGCAAGCACTATGTGCTTGTGTTTCTGACTTTCAATAAAACCCTGGACACCAAAGTTCAAGTGAGCTTCCCTGGTGGACAGCAGTTTGCACGTGTTGTTACACATTGGTGCTGGGAGAATGAAGTGCCTGTGTTACTCTAAAAGGAGGGGACACATGAAAGTTTGTGCTTGGTTTCTCCTTGACATCATCCTATATGCCTTTTCCCTTTGCTGGTATTAATCCAAATCTTCTCCCTGCAATACCTGTATGATAGTTTGTCTGAGTTCTTTGAGTCTTTCTAGTGAATCATCCAGCCTGAGAGTGGTCTTGGTGACCCCCAACACAGCATTCAAGGTTATAATTCCTCTGAATACAGTTTTCACTGTTTCCAGAGGCTTTAGCATGCAGTGACCATCCTTTCATTGCTTCCTCTATCATTCAGGATTTCATTTTGACTGTTCTCTTCTAGCCAAGATATATTTAGAAGTAAATTTCTTATTTTACGAGTCATAGGGGCATATTCTACACTTTTTCTCATTTTATTGGATGATGATTAGACAGTGTGTTCTTTAAAATTTCAACATTTGTGAATGTTAAGTTTTCTCCTCTTTGTATGCAGTACATTCATAATCAAACATCATTTCTTTAGTATTATATGAAGATAGTATGGGACTTCCCTGAGAGCTGTTGGTAAAGAATCTGCCTGCAATGCAGGAGACCCTGGTTCAATTCCTGGGTCAGGAGGATCCTCTGGAGAAGGAATATGCTACCCACTCCAGTATTCTTGGGCTTTCCTTGTGGCTCAGCTGGTAAAGAATCCACCCACAATGTGGGAAACCCTGGTTTAATTCCTGGGTTGGGAAGATCCCCTGGAGAAGGGCAGTATTCTGCCCTAGAGAATTCCATGGACTGTATAGTCCATAGGGTCACAAGAGTCGGACATGACTGACTTTCACATATGAAGATAGGATACTATTACTTTGTATTAATATTTTGGACACTCTCTTTTGTCACTGTTTTCCCCCATGTACAAGAAAGATGATAAATTTAGAAAATCTTTTTTTTTAAGAATATCTTTTAATTTTATTTAACTCTCTCCTACTGTCAACTCTCAGGTTTTGCTGAAAATGTAGCTTTTTAGTGTAAGACAGTTATTAGCATTTTAGTCCCAGTGTGTGGCAGGAAGAAACTCTGTGCTGAATATGGATCAGATCTACCAGAGGCAGCTTGAATTATTTCTATAGCTGTGGAGAAAAGAACCAGTGAGGGGGTTCTGAGAGCTTTGTGAAAAACAGGAGGACATTCAGTGTGGTGGATTCATTATCACAAGGCCAGATAGTTCACATCCTGAGTGGTAGGTTTATTTTTCCCAAGTCTTGATGAGCTAATTTACAGCTGAAGTGAGCAAAATCAGTTTCCTATAACAATATTTTCAAGCTTTGTGGTTAAACCATTATATTTACAAACCTACTTGTCAAATACTTATATTTCTTGAGAAGTTTTGTTTTTTCTCTTAATGATCAGTAAATATCAGGACAGCATCTCTTTCAGAGTTAGTTTAATCTCAGAGACCTTGGATCTTTCTAGGTAGTTTCCAGCACTGTTTGTTTAAAGTCTCTGGTAACTACCAGGATATAAATATTTTTCGTCATTCTCCTTATGTTGCTAAGAAAAGCAGTATCAACATAGCCCTTGAAGAGTTACGTCATGAAAGATGACTTTCCTCTCAAGGCTTCTTATCAATGAAAAGTGTAAATTAGTTTTCTATAATTAAGATCAGTCAAATGAAGTCTCTAATTTCTAATCTTAGTATTTGACCAGTCTTCATTTAGATTTAATGATTTATAAATTTGAAGGTTTTCTACTGATTACTGTTTTCTCTTTTCATCTTCCTGATCTCTATTCTGAATGTTTTATTATTTGACTGAAAGTTTTTTTTTTCTTGAATATTATCCTTGGATGAGTTTCATGGATATGTTTTAAGCCTTAAATATTCGTAAATATATTTTCCTTGATGGGTGAATGGTATCTTAGATGGAGGTGTTCCTTGGATTGCAGAGGTGTTCTTTTAACCAAAAGTCTGCAGCCATCTCCCATGTTCATTATGCAGATAACCTTTATGCTAGTCTAGTTTGTGTGTGCATGTGTTTGAGTGTGTGTGTGTGTGTGTGTGTGTGTGAGAGAGAGAGAGGGAGAGAGAGAGAGAAAGAGAGAGAGAGAATTATTATTTTTCCTGTCTAAAATCTTGTAAAAATTTTAGTTTTAGGTTTCAAGAATTTTGACAAGAAATGCAAATAGGGATGTCTCTAGAATTCTTACTTATTGAACTGTGGACTCAGTTAATGGGGTAGGTAGAATAATGGCCTCTGAAAGATGTCTTAATCACCAAAATCTGTGATAGTCTTATCACATCAGAATTAAAGATGTAGATGGAATTAAGGTTGCTAATCAATTGACCTTGCAATGGAGAGATTATCCTGGATTATCTGGGTGGTCCCAATGTGACTACAACAACTCCCCTAAGTGAATGAGGGCAGTAAGAGGGTCAGAGTCAAGGACTGAAAATTTGACTATGCTGCTTTGAAGATGGAGAAAAGGGCGCAGAGCTAAGGGATGTAGGTACCTCTAGATGCTGGAAAAGGCAAGGAAACAGATTCAGCCTCCTTAATTTTAGCCCAGTGAGCTAAAATTTGGTTTCCAGAACCCTAAATAAATAAATTACTGTTGCTTTCTATTAAACTTGTGATCATTTGTTTCTTCAACAACAGAAAGTTAATACAGTTGAGCTTGTATCAAGAGGAAAACAATCCTGCCTAAGCTGGTCAGAGGTTTTGTTTCTGTCTTCCAGGTCTGCTTATGGCTGGCGGGGGCCAGACTGTGGAGAAATAGTTGGAAACTATAATTAGGAGGAGGACTTCCCTGATAGCTCAGTTGGTAAAGAATCCTGCAACGCAGGAGACCGCAGTTCAATTCCCAGATTGGGAGATTCCCCTGGAGAAGGGAAAGGCTACCCTCTCCAGTATTCTGGCCTGGAAAATTCCATGGACTGCATAGTCAATGGGGTCGCAAAGAGTCGGACACTACTAAGTGACTTTCATTTTCATTTATAATTAGGAGGGGAGGGCAGCAAGAAATCACTCACGTGTCACCTTGCTATTCTCATCATTGGAGTTTCCTGGTGGTACAGTGGATAAGAATTCACCTGCCAGTGGAGGGGACATGGATTCGATACCTAGTGCAGGAAGATCCTACATGCTGCAGAGCGACTGAGCCTGTGTGCCACAACTACTGAGGCCATGTGCCTAGGGCCTATCGTTCCACAAGAGAAAAGTCACTGCAGCAAGATGTCCGCACACTGAAACTAGTCAGTAGCGCCCGGTTGCTGCAACTAGAGAAAAGCTTGAGTGGCAGCCAAGACACAGCACAGTCAAAAAATAAATTAAAAAATAAAGAATTTTTAAAAATTCTCATTATTTACCTTTTCAACCTTGTGTCCTGCCATCTCTAGTGCAATACCTCCACCTTAGGCTTCATTTCTTTAGTCAAGCTAGGCTACTTACTGTTATTTTGCATCCTTCATTTGAATTTTAATATTATAATAGGTTATAAATGTAGAGGTTCCAGGCAAAAGAGAAAGAGGGAGAAAAGAACTAGACCAGAGATACAAACAAAGCCATAGTCAAGTATAGCTTTTGTCATCTGGAAGGTAAAACTAGGACAATTATAGGTCAGAGTGTTTGACACCCCCAGAACTCTGTAGAAAAAGAGGTCCTGTACCTGCAGTAAACAAATAAATTAGTGAGAATAATTAACATGACCGATGGTAAAACCAAGATAAGGCTCAAGAAAATAACTGACTGGATAGGGATAAAACCAAGCCTGAGACTTCCAGTCGGTGATTAAAAGGCAACAGATCAAATTAAGTAGTCCAGCACACCGTTTAGATTTTGAATTTCCTTGTTAATTAGAAGCCTTGCTCTATTTGGCAGTAATTACTCATGGCTGGAAAATTTGCAAGATGCAGTAGCATGCATTTAATGGACGAAATGCACTTCTCTAGCAAAAGTGTGTGCCACCAAGGGCAGAAATATGATAGAAGGCAGAGGAATATGTCCCAGGATGTCAGACTAAAGGAAAACAGCCATTTAAGAAATGCACATAGGGCTTTCCTGGTAGTTCAGTGGTAAAGAATCTGCCTGACTGTGCAGGAAACGGATTCGATTCCTGGTCTGGGAGGATCCCACATGTTGTGAAGCCACTGACCCCGTGTGCCACAAATATTAAGCCTGTGCTCTAGAACCCAGGAGCTGCAACTGCTGAAGCCCATTAGTCTAGAGCTTGTTCTCCGCAGAAAGAGAAGCCAGCTCAATGGGAAGCCCATGCACCGCAACTAGAGAGTTCAGTTCAGTCAGTTCAGTCGCTCAGTTGTGTCAGACTCTTTGTGACCCCATGGACTGCAGCACACCAAGCTTCCCTCTCCATCACCAACTCCCGGAGCTTACTCAAACTCGTATCAACCGCGTTGGTGATGCCAGTCAATCATCTCATCCTCTGCCATCCCCTTCTCCTCCCACCTTCAATCTTTCCCAGCATCAGGGTCTTTTCCAGTGTGTCAGTTCTTCATATCATGTGGTCAAAGTATTGGAGTTTCAGCTTTAGCATCAGTCCTTCCAATGAATATTCAGGATTGATTTCCTTTAGGATTGACTGATTGGATCTCCTTGCCAAGGGACTCTCAAGAGTCTTCTCCAACACCACAGTTCAGAAGCATCAATTCTTTCGCGCTCAGCATACTTTATAGTCCAGCTCTCACAACCACAAACGAGTACTGGAAGAACCAGAGCTTTGACTAGACAGACCTTTGTTGGCAAAGTAATGTCTCTGCTTTTTAATATGCTATCTAGGTTGGACATACCTTTTCTTCCAAGGAGCAAGCATCTTTTAATTTCATGGCTACAGTCATCATCCGCAGTGATTTTGGAGCAAAAGAAAATAAAGTCTGTCACTGTTTCCATTGTTTCCCCATCTATTTGCCTTGAAGTGATGGGACCAGATGCCATGACCTTAGTTTTCTGAATGTTGAGTTTTAAGCCAGCTTTTTCACTCTCTTCTTACACTTTCATCAAGAAGCTCTTTAGTTCTTCTTCACTTGCTGCTATAAGGGTGGTTTCATCTGCATATCTGAGGTTGTTGATATTTCTCCCAGCAATCTTGATTCCAGCTGGTGCTTCATCCAGCCTGGCATTTGACATGATGTACTCTGCATATAAGTTAAATAAGTACGGTGACAATATACAGCCTTAATGTACTCCTTTTGCGATTTGGAAATCAGTCTGTTGTTTCAAGTACAATTCTAACTGTTGTCTCTTGACCTGCATACAGATTTCTCAGGAGGCAGGCCAGGTGGTCTGGTATTCCCATGTCTTGAAGAATTTTCCACAGTATGTTGTGATCCACACAGTCAAAGCCTTTGGCATACTCAATAAAGCAGAAATAGATACTTTTCTATTGCCAAATTCAGACTTAAATTGAAGAAAATAGGGAAAGCTGCTAGACCATTCAGGTATGACCTAAATCAAATCCCTTATGATTATACAGTGGCAGTGAGAAATAGATTTAAGGGCCTAGATCTGATAGATAGAGTGCCTGATGAACTATGGAATGAGGTTCGTGACATTGTACAGGAGACAGGGATCAAGACCATCCCCATGGAAAAGAAATGCAAAAAAGCAAAATGGCTGTCTGGGGAG
>SJYR01003982.1:83459-113006 GCA_006410655.1 Kobus ellipsiprymnus
CAGACTTTATTTTTTGTCACTCCAAAATCACTGCAGATGGTGATTGCAGCCATGAAATTAAGAGACTCTTACTCCTTGGAAGGAAAGTTATGACCAACCTAGATAGCATATTCAAAAGCAGAGACATTACTTTGCCGACTAAGGTCTGTCTAGTCAAGGCTATGGTTTTTCCTGTGGTCATGTATGGATGTGAGAGTTGGACTGTGAAGAAAGCTGAGCACCAAAGAATTGATGCGTTTGAACTGTGGTGTTGGAAAAGACTCTTGAGAGTCCCTTGGACTGCAAGGAGATCCAACCAGTCCATTCTGAAGGAGATCAATCCTGGGATTTCTTTGGAAGGAATGATGCTAAAGCTGAAACTCCAGTACTTTGGCCACCTCATGCGAAGAGTTGACTCATTGGAAAAGACTCTGATGCTGGGAGAGATTGGGGGCAGGAGAAGAAGGGGACGACCCAGGATGAGATAGCCGGATGGCATCACGGACTCAATGGACGTGAGTCTGAGTGAACTCCGGGAGTTGGTGATGGACAGGGAGGCCTGGCGTGCTGCGATTCATGGGGTCGCAAAGAGTCGGACATGACTGAGCGACTGAACAGAACTGAACTGAACATTCTCCTGTTGATAGTTGTTCGGCAGTGAGTTGTATCTTTGGAGTTCTCGAAGAAGATGAGCACACATGCTTCTACTCTGCCATTTCTCTAGAGAGTAGCTCACTGCAACTAGAGAAGGCCTGCATGTAGCAATAAACACCCAGCACAGTTAAGCTGTCTTCCTGCAGCTTTAAGTCTTTGAGTCAAATATTTTGATTTTTAAGCATCTTTCTACAGTCACAGAGAACTGTTTATTGGATATTAATGTACCTATCAAATTTCAGATGCTAATAAAACAAGGTTGGAGTAGACTACATATGTGATGTCTCAATGAAGCTTTCATTTGCTTGCTTTATGTTTCATATCATTTTTATTCATTTTTCTTTATCAATTCAAATATATTTTACATTGTCTTTATTTTCATAGGAGAGCCCATGAGGTTTGGGTAATTATTCTTCTTTAGGGAAAAGCAAACAATAACTACAACATATTCCTTAATGTACCCAAAAATCTGGTGTAAAGAGAAAGTAAGTAACATGTCTGAGGGCATTAATATAACTCTTGGAGATAAAAGTCCTGAAAAATAATTTTCACAATCTTCCAAGTAGACTATGCTTCGTTTTTCTCTCTCTAACAGGAAACAAATATATAAAAATGGAATCTATCATAAGGTTAGTATTTTAGGAGTATTGTGATCCTGTCTGTTTTATAAGAGAGAAATAGGACAACCTTTCACATTTTTAAAGTTCTTTTGAGAGGATCTGAGATAAAGTGCAAGAATGTTAATGGACTGTATAACTTTGACATGCTGAAAGTAATAGACATTCTGGGGTTCTGTGAGAGGAATGGTGTGTTCCAGGGCCAAGTGTGTGGAAGCGAAAAAATTATTTCACAGCCATATCTAGTGTTAGTTTACCTCCAAATGTGAGATACCCGTCATCCTGAGACTTTCATATCTACAGCTCTAGACAGCTGTAAGGAGCAAGAATCAACAAAAAGATAGAGGTAAATATAGAAAGATTGTCTCATGTTTAGACCAATCATTGGGTAAGACCTCATATTTGAAAGTAAATAATCTAAGACTAATAGAATTTATTTTTTTATTTTCCGTTGTGTTTTATTATAGAATATTAAATATAGTTCCCTGTGCTATACAATAGGACCTTGTTGTTTATCCATCCTGTATAAAATAGTTTGCCTCTGCTAAAATGAATAGGATTTAAATGTTAGGTTGGAGAATGCAGGATGAATTTTAAAGAACAAAATTAAAATTCTCATTTCTTATGATAAGGTGTAAAATGCTTATGAGTGAAGTGTTAGTCTCTCAGTTGTGTCCAACTCTTTGTGACCCCATGGACTGTAGCCCACCAGGTTCCTCTGTCCACGGGATTCTCCAGACCAGAATACTGGAGTGGAGAGCCATTCCCTTCTCCAGGGGATCTTCCAAACCAGGATTGAACCAGGGTCTCCTGCACCACAGAAGGTAAAATTCTTTACCTTCTGAGCTACCAGGGAAGCCCCAAATGCTTATATGTCTAAATAAAAGAAGATTACATTGTTATTTTACTTGGAGTTTTTCTGATTCAGCTTCTTTGGGGAGCATCAAAATAAAGTGGGGATTTGAGTCCTATCAAGAAACTGGACTTTCTCCATTTGCAAAATAGAGAGTCCAAAAAGCTGTGAAGATCGTCTCTTCCAAACTTAGAAATTCATTTCACTTGTAAATCAAACGGCCCTCAAGTTTGAGGGAGCAATTAGAGAGTTTGGAGGCAGGAAATAGTGTTTTGACTGAGCCAGTTTTCTTCCTTATAATGCTATCATTTGGATTTAATCTTCTGGCAGTGTGGTTTATTATGCAGTAGACTTTAAGGTGTTCTCAAAATATTGAATATTTTTATGGAGGTCTTGATATGCTAACTGCAGGTTGTATCATGGTAAAATGGTTTTTATTTCTTAGGTTAAAACGGAGCTCTTCTTGAAGAAAGAAAAACTCAGCCCATTGATTCTTTTTCACTCATACCTTAAGCCCTGCACCATCATAGTAAAACATGCCTGCTTCTTTTTTTTTTTTTTTGTATCAGGAGTGTTTTGCTATAAAATACCTTTAATTATCCACATAACAGAGCAGCAGCAGGATCTGATTGGAATGAGGCTGTCCAGCTTTCTTGTGTGCATTTGACAGGAAAGAACTGCTGACCCTAGCCATCACCTCAGCTAAATGGATTTTATCTCATTGCTGGGATGTTTTATGTACCACAATCACATGGAACTTGAAAGGGACAGAAAAGTTTGCTTGCACAGGCAAATCTCTCCGTCCTGGATTATTTAAATCCCTCTTCCTCAGTCATTTTCTTCTGTGAGTTTTCACTCTTCAGTTCAGTTCAGTCACTCAGTCGTGTCCCCCCATGAATCGCAGCACGCCAGGCCTCCCTGTCCATCTCTTCAGGGGGTCATAAATTAGTCTTTTCTTTCTGATTTACTGATCATCAATAATAATAAGACATTAATGGGGTGTGGAATGTTGTTCTTTTGGTTATTTTATGTATTAATATATATCACCTCTGGAATTCGCTGTAGTCAGTGGTTGAGAATCCATGTGCCAATGCAACGAACATGGGTTTGATCCCTGGTCTGGGAAGATTTCTCATGCCTTGGGGCAGCTAAGCCCATGCACCACTACTGAGTTGTCACCAGCACTGACAACTACTGAGTCCTTGGGCCTAGAGCCTGTGCTCCACAAGAGAAGCCACCGCCCATGCACCGCAGCGAAGAGGAGGCCCTGCTTGCCACAACTGGAGAAAGCCCGTGCACAGCAATGAAGACCCAGCACAGCCAAAAATTAATTAGTTGGTTAATTTGAAAAGTAAAGCTATTCCTGTCAATATACGGCAAAAACCACTACAGTATTGTAAAATAATTAGCCTCCAATTAAAATAAATTAATAAAAAAAAAGAAAAGTAAAGCTATAAAAATACATTATCACCTTAGTCAGCCCACTGGGGTGCTTTTTCCTATCTTGCAGAAGGGAAAATTGCCCTTTGGTGAGGTTCAGTGTCCTTCACAACAACCCCACAGATGATGGATGGCGGAACCAGGAACAGAGTTGAGTTTTTAAGATATCTACTAGAAATTGCCTGCAACATCATTGGTGTTAATCACTGTTGACGTGGGTCTAAAGCTTTAGCTTTCTAGTAGCCTTTCTCCAAAGGAGCACTGTATCTCATGCAAGAGGGTTCTGTTTCATCGTTCCTCATAATCCAACAACCAGAAGTCTTCATCCTAGAGGTCCTCCAAAAGATCCTAAATTCTTTAAACCACAAAAACGCTGTCCAGAGGAGAGCCAACAAGCCACCTGAGAAGTGAGTTTGATGTAGAAGTATAGGACACGATTTGCTGTATTGAAACGACCACATTAGCAAACCAGGCACAAAGCCAATGTTGTGGCCTGTGCGCGGTTGGAAAAGAATTTCCAGGCATGAGGCAGAATGAGAGGAGAACAGAGTTTATTAGAGTTGGAGACATTGTTAGAACAGCAGACCAGCCTGGGGGAGAGCTGACCCTTTTGTGGGTTAGTGGCCAATTTTTATAGCCTCAAGACAAAGAAAATTCCTGCTGGAAGGGTGGCATTAGGTGATTGGTTAGGGTGCTGTAGGGTAATAGGGTGGGTATTCTTACCTAATACGGGGTCAGGGAGCTGGCCAGTATAGATCAGAGGGCTCATGGCAGTGGTTGCTCTGGGACTCAGTTCCAGAGATGATCTTGGTGTGGGACTCTACATCTGCGGCCTTGGTACAAGGTCTTGTACCTGTGACCTCAGTATAGGGCTCCATAGCTAATGAAGCCACTAGAACCTGGTTTACCATTGGAGACTGAGGCTCTTCACCGCTTGTCTGATTTCCATTCTGCTTCAAGAGTCTGCATTTCTCCTGGTGGAGTGGTGAGCCATTTCCTGTTTAGGAAGGTAGCCTGCTGGTGTCATCATGCCATGCCCTTTTGTGCTGGATGGTCCCATTAAAGGGACTCTGTCTCCTGCCACTAGATTGTCTCTTGTCTTAAGAGGTATCACCTTAATTGTTGTGATACATGCACACTTTGCCAGTAGTGGTGAACTGTATAGTTTTCAAAAAGGTGTATCACCATTGTAAATTTCCTGCCCAACTCTGCTGTTCCTCACATAGAGCTGTGTAATAATCGTTGACTGATTGGTGATTCATCTAAGATTCTCCAGCTCCTAGTGGCAGGCACAGACATAGGAAAAGTTTTAAAGATTGAGAGAGAGGTAATTGTTCTGAAGTCAACTCTGCAGTCTACAAAAGCAAGGTCAAGGGAAACCAGTTCAAACAGCTTTCTCTTTCTACAAGGATTGTTTACTTAATCTAGAAGTGTCCTTATAACAAAGGATCCATTCATGGGAAATGATTCTCCTTGGTATTTTTAACTTGTGAAAGTTCATCTCAGAGTTAATATCTTGACATCAACTTCTAGGAAACAGCAGCTCTGAACCTGGCTATGCTTCAGACTCTGCAGAACACAAGTAAAAATGAAAGAACCATTCAAGGAAAGGGTTCTTTGAATAGTTCTTGTCATAAACCATCCTGTGAGACACCAGCTGAACTTCTTTGAGGCCTGAAAGCTCTGAAGCTGACCCCTCGACAGTTAGATATTTATACCCCCTAGAATCCTCTATTAAGGCAGAAAGAATGGAAAAGAAATCAGATGAAGTAAAAAATCTGGCTAGTTTGCTAGAGATAGAAAACTAACCTTTTTTTTTTTTAATCTTATTATCCATTTTGAAAATCTTGAGCAGAATTTCTTTTCAAAATGATCATTCCTTCTGATAAATTCCATTTCTAGGAACCACAGTATATGATACATCAAATTCATGAAATTCAGAATCCATGAAATTTAGAGATGAACTTTCTTTTAACTCTCAGATAACAGTCATAGCAGTGCCGTTCCTTGTTAAGGAAAAGAGGAGCAGTAAGGAAACCATATCTATTAAGATCTCACTGGAAAAAAAGACCTTACTGAGGCTGGCTGTGTGCTAAATATTTTCATACACCTTTGTCTTCAAAGTGAAGAACGAGGCTTGAAGGGGGAGAACAAGCAGGTGGGGAGGGAAACAGCACAGCATGCCTGCTTGACTTTACAGCTTTATTGCAAGGTACAGGGTATAATCTTAAACTAGAGAACAATCTTTCATAGTCTTCCTTTCTCTAAAATACAATTTCTATTTAGACAACCAATGGTCCTTAAAATGTCTCATCAAGGAAACTGCAAAACATGTTTCAAACGTAGAGTTGTTTTCCCTTTCTTTTTTCCAGGTAATAAACACTTGACATTTAGGGAATGCAGTTCTAAATTTACAAAGCACATAGCACTCTTCAGCTATGCTCACTATCTTATAAGGTGCCAGTCAAGTCCATCGATTTTTCTTATCGAGCAGATTTTTATTTATTAGTGCGGCAGTATATTTTTAGAAGGATGTGAATGCTTGCTTCACAGAAGGTGCAGTGGCATTCAAATTAAAAATTTTAAAGAAAAGACAACTACTTTTTAATTCTTTATTATTTTCTGCATGATTCCTCTTGTATATTGCACAGTTAGGAACGCTGGTGTGAATTGTGTTTGCTCAGCTCATCACGAGAATCTTGGCAGTGGCTTTAGCAAAGAAAAAAACGTAAAAAGGATATTAATCTCTCCTGCAGTTAGTGGTAAGCAGCAGAATTTAAGTCTGATTGTCTTCAACCTAAAGGGAACTTAATGGGATGAGAGCAGAGCTGGAGGAGCAGCTTGGAAAACAGCCAAGAAGCACAGAAGCGTGAGAAAGCTAGGCAGTAAGAACCATACAACAGGTCACGCTGGGGTCTTGGACATGACTGAGCAACTGAACTGAACTGACTGATCAGTGATGAGGCCATGGCTATGAACTCTGGCCATCTCTCTGTTTTCCTAATCATCACTGAGATCCTGACACTCAAGGAGAGTCTTGGTTCCCTGACTGCTTTGCTATAGAAAGAGGAAAGGCCTGGTCCTGTAGGCTTCAGGAGAAAGATTTCCATACTATGGGAGGTTTCCCAAAAGGGAGGATAGGAACTTACGTGGTGGTCCAGTGGTGAAGCCTGCATCCTTTCACTGCAGCGTTTCTATTCCTGATCAGGGAACTAAGATCCCACATGCCATATGGCACAGCCAAAATATAAACATAGAATTTAAGAAAAAGTGTGCTAGTAGAAGGGTAGTGTGGCTGTTGGACAACCCTTTGGATGGCATGTGTCCCCAGAGTTTTAGGGCAAGCTGATCTACAATGGCGACTATAATATATGCTCACGTTTCATCTTATCTCCATTCCTCCGGCAGTGGCTGCTACCCTATGACCAATTAGAAATAAAAGAAAAGCTTAGATATTATCCAGTTCAGAGTCTTCCTTTACAGTTCAAGTGAACTTCTGACAGAGGGTGACTTGCCCACCATCACTTTCCAGGAAGAAGCAGTGCCGGGAGTTGAAGCCATGTCATTCAAGGCCACCCACAATGCCTTTATCAATTGGTCGTGGCGACCACGCCACAACCATCCAGTGTTAGGCTGCTATCTTAGTGGTGAAAACATGAAACCTTTTCATGAGCTCACTTAAATAGTACCTTTTGCCTCACGAATCTCTATTATTACTAGAATTTCAGTCAGGACCCCTGAGTTTATTTATTTTGCCGACTCCATGGTCTTAAACAAGTTGCTTAATCTTTCTGACCCTCCGTTCCTCTGTGAAAAGTGCAAATATAGCCATCCCGATGACATTGCTGTACAAAATAATTGTGATAATGCTTAGGAAAACTTGCTGTATACTTTAAAAAATGGCATGTGACTAAAATGAAGTTTAATTGGTTAGGTTAATTAGCTGCTTATAATAATAATTTTTGAAAGCCTGCCTCACAGTTACCCTGTGACCAACAGATAGGGCCACAATTCCTGCCTCCATTTATAATTTACTGGCCCAAGGATATTACTTGATTTGCTTAAAATGCTCTGTATGGGGGTAGAGAAGTCAGAAAAAAGAGTTCTAAAACCCAAGTCTTCTGATTCAGAATACAGTGTTTTTACCATTGACAGTAGTAACGAATAATTTCAAGAGCTTTTTATTTTGTGTCAGCTCAACTAACATCTCTAATCCTCAGACCACCCAAGTATAAGCTGTAATTTCCTTGTTGTTCAGTTGGACCCTGATACCCAGGGATGTTATATAATGGTTCTGGAAGTTATCCCAGCTGGAGGTAGAACCGAGATTTTAAACCAAAATCTTGCTTTCTCCAAAACCTCATTCTGTGATATCCCATTGCCTGTTCCTTCTCCAAAGTGGCAGTACTATAATTATAAAACAAAGAGAAATGACAGCTGTGCTATTTTGTCATGAAAACAATAATAACACTATCATTTTTCAAGCAGTATATATGCTAAGGCTTTATCTGTATTATAACATTTAACTTTTCTAGTATATTCTGAGAAAACTAGGGCTTAGACAAGTTTAGGAACTTGATCAAGACCTTGCACATGGTGATGTCAGGATGCCAACTCCCCTGTGACTCCAAGGCCCAAGATCTGAATCACTCACTGTTGCCAGGTTCTGCAGAAACCCAGAATTACAACAGAACAAATTAACTGCTGGGCTTTAATTTGTCAGACCTCTCTTATGGGGGTAGTTTGATCAGAATCAAATGCCTCATCTCTCTTATGAGAAGTGAAATCCATAAACTAGAAAGGTGTGAGAATGAAGTTTTCAGTTTTTCTACATCAGCCAAATTCATCTTCATTTGGAACATTTTTGTGCACTCTTCATCCACGTATTGGAAAGAATGAATTTTTCAGAGATATTTACCCTTATCTAAAAAATTTTCTCACACCATACAGGAAAATAAACTCAAAATAGTTTAAAGGCCTAAATGTAAGACCTAAAACAATAAACCTCCTCAAAGAAAACATAGGAAGAACAGTCTTTGACATAAATTGTAGCAATATTTTCTTGGACTGGTCTCATAAGGCAAAAGAAATAAAAGCAAAAATAAACAAATTGGATTCAATGAAACTAAAGAGATTTGGCACAGCAAAGGAAACCATCAACAAAACAAAAGGACAACCTACAGAATGGGAGAAAATATTTGTAAATGATGCAACCGATCGGGGTTAACATCCAAAATACATAAACAGCTCATACAACTCAATAAATAAAACAACCCGATCAAAAAATGGGCAGAAGACTTGAATAGACATTTTTCTGAAGGAGACATACAGATGGGTAACAGGCCCATGAAAAGATGCTCAACATCACTAATTACTAGAGAAATGCAGATCGAAACAACAGTGGGCTATCACCTCACACTGGTCAGAATAGCTGTCATCAAGAACAAATAAATATTGGAGAGGATATGGAGAAAGCGAACCCTCATACACTGTTGGTGGGAATGTATACTGGTGCAGTCCCTATGGAAAATAGTATGAAGGTTGCTCAAAAAACTGAAAACAGAGCTACCATAAGATCCAGCAAGTCTACTCCTGAGTATATATCCAGAAAAAACCGAAAACACTAATTTAAAGAGATACATGCACCCCTATAATGCATAGCAGCATTATTTACAATATTCAAGACACAGAAACAACCCAAGTGCCCATCAACAGATGATTAAATTAAGAAGATGTGATGTATTCATACAATGGAATATTACTCTGCCATAAAATGAGTGCAGTGCAGATGAATTTAGAGAATACTATACATAGTGCAATGTCAGAGAAAGACAATTGTCTATCATATGATGTCACTTGTATGTGGAACCTAAAAAACAATAAACTGAATATATTTTTAAAACAGAAATAGACCCACAGACATAGAAAACAAACTTATGATTACCAAAGAAAAGAGGAAGAGAGGAGGGACAAATCAAGGATATGGGATTAACGGATACAAATTACTCCATATGAAATAGATAAGCAATAAGGATATACTGTATAGCACAGGGAATTATACCCATTATCTTGTAATAGCCTGTAATGGAATATAATCTGCAGAAATACTGAATCACTTTGCTGTATACCTGAAATTATTGTAAATCAACTATAGTTCAATTTTTCTTTTAGTTTTTTTTTTTTTTTTTTGATGTGGACCATTTCCAAAGTCTTTATTGAATTTGTTACAATATAATTTCTGAGGTTTTTTATGTTTTTGTTTTTTGGCGGCAAGGCATGTGGGATCCTAGCGTCCTTATCAGGGATTGAACTCTCACCCCCTGCACTGGAAGGTGATTCTCAACCACTGGACAGATAGGGAAGTCCCTATACTTAAATTAAAAAAAAAGAGATTCTTGGAGAGGAAGGCAATCGATAGAGGCCATCTCAAAACTCCTGACCACCAGAGGGCGGTAGACCCCACAGATCCTTGCTACTCAGTATAGCCCTGGACCAGCAGCAGCATCACCTGGGAGCTGGCTAGAAATTCAGTATCCCAGGCCGCGCTTCTAATCGATTGAATCAGAACCTTCATTTCAACAAGATTTCCTGACAATTTGTATGCCAGTTAAAGTTGAGAAGCACTCTCCCAAATTGTAGCTTGGTCAATCAAAAACCAAATAGCCCTAGAAAGTTTCCTGTTCTTAACATGATAGCAAGTCCATTATTGAGTATTTACTGTGAGCAAGGCATTTTGCGTCCACTGCCTCTCATTGTCATCCGAGGCAGGTGTTCTTAATCCTCTTTTTATCTGGGAAGATTGAGATTCAGAGAGATTAAGTAACTTCATAGAAACTACAAAGCCAAATGAAGGTACCTTGGATTTGAACACAGGTATATCTTCCGGCTGAGCAATTTCCGTTGTTCTTGCTACTTTTTGAAGTACTGTTTGAAAAGGCATGTTTTCAGGTCATAAAAAGATAGAAAGGAATTCGGTTCATTTTACACTTGCCTTGACTGTGCTGCTCTCTTCCTTAATGTTTCAAGTATAGGGGTTCTGTCTATCTGGTAGATGAAAGGACTATAATAAATACTAGGAAAATTCAGAAATAGTTTTAATGGTCGTAATAAATTCTTCTTTTACTTAAATAGTTCTGTGTCCAGTGGATAGGTATCCATCCCTCCATTTTCATATAGCTCAATGTGGCCCTTGGACAAACCCTATGATTTCTAGACCTACCAGTAGATGTCAGTATTTCTTTGGACACCACAATGGCCATTTGGGTTTTTGCCTTAGCGCTCTCTCATCAGTTGTCTTGAATGAATGAGTTTTGTTATTGTTGTTTGTTTTCGTGTTTGTTTTTACATTTTCACTCACAGCAATCTTCTTAGCCTGATATCTTCAAAAGTGTTAATGACCCAGAAGCAATTTTCTCTGTCTCTGTCTCTCTATCTCTTTCTCTTGCACAGGCACACACACACACACACACACACACACACACACGTCTTTTTTATGGAAAAAAATTCAAATAAAGGATTTTATCCCAAGGAGATCTTCCTGTGCCGAGGTTGGGAAAAAACATTTGAGGTTACTAAAGCCAGATTTCATTGAGTTTCTGGCTTGTCAATCAAACCCACCCCACTCTCCAGGAATTAATCAGCTACTGTCATGTTCAATGCCAAGCCAAAAAGAACTGCCCCTTGAAAAAAGTGACTCAGAAATCAGCAGGACGAACAGCTCACTCTAAGTACTTTCATCAGAGTTACCTCGGGTAAGACCATTGCCTCCTACCAAGGTTTTATTTATTTCTCAAATTATGTTTTATATGCAGATGTTTTCTGGGACCTGTTTCAGAACTTTATTAAATGCGTAAGAAGGCTGAATAATTTATCAGGTGAACAGAAGGCTGGAATTTAAGTAGATGTGCATTTGATTTTAGATGCTGGTGTTTGCGTTGTGTGGCTTCTCCTTCTCCTGCCAGCAGTAGGTGTGCTACTAACAATTAGACACTTCCCGCTGAGGGCTTTTTCTTGTCTGCTTTCCAAAATGATTTGGCTCCTTTTTTTACTTTTGCTTTAGATTAGCCACAGAAAATCATTTGACAGGTATCTGAAGAGACTAACTTTGCTAACAAGGGAGGTTATTAGTAGCTTCTTGGTAAGAAAAAAAGAAATCCTGAGAGGGATTAAATAAGAGTAACACTTTCTGAGTCATTAGGTGCTAGACAGGTTAAAATACCAGGAAAATACACTATAGCATTCAATTTGGCACCAGGTAAGGACTTAATGGTTCTCTGGATTTCCCATATTCTGTGTGGAACATTTAAGCCCTTCAGAAGCCTAATTAGCAAGCATTTTAGTTCACATTGCAAAAGAGGACATGATCAGCTGTTAGCTAGCAAAGTTTGAAGCGCTTTAGGGTTACTTCTGGAGAAGGCAATGGCACCCCACTAAAGATCCAGCAAGTCTACTCCTGAGTATATATCCAGAAAAAACCGAAAACACTAATTTAAAGAGATACATGCACCCCTATAATGCATAGCAGCATTATTTACAATATTCAAGACACAGAAACAACCCAAGTGCCCATCAACAGATGATTAAATTAAGAAGATGTGATGTATTCATACAATGGAATATTACTCTGCCATAAAATGAGTGCAGTGCAGATGAATTTAGAGAATACTATACATAGTGCAATGTCAGAGAAAGACAATTGTCTATCATATGATGTCACTTGTATGTGGAACCTAAAAAACAATAAACTGAATATATTTTTAAAACAGAAATAGACCCACAGACATAGAAAACAAACTTATGATTACCAAAGAAAAGAGGAAGAGAGGAGGGACAAATCAAGGATATGGGATTAACGGATACAAATTACTCCATATGAAATAGATAAGCAATAAGGATATACTGTATAGCACAGGGAATTATACCCATTATCTTGTAATAGCCTGTAATGGAATATAATCTGCAGAAATACTGAATCACTTTGCTGTATACCTGAAATTATTGTAAATCAACTATAGTTCAATTTTTCTTTTAGTTTTTTTTTTTTTTTTTTGATGTGGACCATTTCCAAAGTCTTTATTGAATTTGTTACAATATAATTTCTGAGGTTTTTTATGTTTTTGTTTTTTGGCGGCAAGGCATGTGGGATCCTAGCGTCCTTATCAGGGATTGAACTCTCACCCCCTGCACTGGAAGGTGATTCTCAACCACTGGACAGATAGGGAAGTCCCTATACTTAAATTAAAAAAAAGAGATTCTTGGAGAGGAAGGCAATCGATAGAGGCCATCTCAAAACTCCTGACCACCAGAGGGCGGTAGACCCCACAGATCCTTGCTACTCAGTATAGCCCTGGACCAGCAGCAGCATCACCTGGGAGCTGGCTAGAAATTCAGTATCCCAGGCCGCGCTTCTAATCGATTGAATCAGAACCTTCATTTCAACAAGATTTCCTGACAATTTGTATGCCAGTTAAAGTTGAGAAGCACTCTCCCAAATTGTAGCTTGGTCAATCAAAAACCAAATAGCCCTAGAAAGTTTCCTGTTCTTAACATGATAGCAAGTCCATTATTGAGTATTTACTGTGAGCAAGGCATTTTGCGTCCACTGCCTCTCATTGTCATCCGAGGCAGGTGTTCTTAATCCTCTTTTTATCTGGGAAGATTGAGATTCAGAGAGATTAAGTAACTTCATAGAAACTACAAAGCCAAATGAAGGTACCTTGGATTTGAACACAGGTATATCTTCCGGCTGAGCAATTTCCGTTGTTCTTGCTACTTTTTGAAGTACTGTTTGAAAAGGCATGTTTTCAGGTCATAAAAAGATAGAAAGGAATTCGGTTCATTTTACACTTGCCTTGACTGTGCTGCTCTCTTCCTTAATGTTTCAAGTATAGGGGTTCTGTCTATCTGGTAGATGAAAGGACTATAATAAATACTAGGAAAATTCAGAAATAGTTTTAATGGTCGTAATAAATTCTTCTTTTACTTAAATAGTTCTGTGTCCAGTGGATAGGTATCCATCCCTCCATTTTCATATAGCTCAATGTGGCCCTTGGACAAACCCTATGATTTCTAGACCTACCAGTAGATGTCAGTATTTCTTTGGACACCACAATGGCCATTTGGGTTTTTGCCTTAGCGCTCTCTCATCAGTTGTCTTGAATGAATGAGTTTTGTTATTGTTGTTTGTTTTCGTGTTTGTTTTTACATTTTCACTCACAGCAATCTTCTTAGCCTGATATCTTCAAAAGTGTTAATGACCCAGAAGCAATTTTCTCTGTCTCTGTCTCTCTATCTCTTTCTCTTGCACAGGCACACACACACACACACACACACACACACACACGTCTTTTTTATGGAAAAAAATTCAAATAAAGGATTTTATCCCAAGGAGATCTTCCTGTGCCGAGGTTGGGAAAAAACATTTGAGGATACTAAAGCCAGATTTCATTGAGTTTCTGGCTTGTCAATCAAACCCACCCCACTCTCCAGGAATTAATCAGCTACTGTCATGTTCAATGCCAAGCCAAAAAGAACTGCCCCTTGAAAAAAGTGACTCAGAAATCAGCAGGACGAACAGCTCACTCTAAGTACTTTCATCAGAGTTACCTCGGGTAAGACCATTGCCTCCTACCAAGGTTTTATTTATTTCTCAAATTATGTTTTATATGCAGATGTTTTCTGGGACCTGTTTCAGAACTTTATTAAATGCGTAAGAAGGCTGAATAATTTATCAGGTGAACAGAAGGCTGGAATTTAAGTAGATGTGCATTTGATTTTAGATGCTGGTGTTTGCGTTGTGTGGCTTCTCCTTCTCCTGCCAGCAGTAGGTGTGCTACTAACAATTAGACACTTCCCGCTGAGGGCTTTTTCTTGTCTGCTTTCCAAAATGATTTGGCTCCTTTTTTTACTTTTGCTTTAGATTAGCCACAGAAAATCATTTGACAGGTATCTGAAGAGACTAACTTTGCTAACAAGGGAGGTTATTAGTAGCTTCTTGGTAAGAAAAAAAGAAATCCTGAGAGGGATTAAATAAGAGTAACACTTTCTGAGTCATTAGGTGCTAGACAGGTTAAAATACCAGGAAAATACACTATAGCATTCAATTTGGCACCAGGTAAGGACTTAATGGTTCTCTGGATTTCCCATATTCTGTGTGGAACATTTAAGCCCTTCAGAAGCCTAATTAGCAAGCATTTTAGTTCACATTGCAAAAGAGGACATGATCAGCTGTTAGCTAGCAAAGTTTGAAGCGCTTTAGGGTTACTTCTGGAGAAGGCAATGGCACCCCACTCCAGTACTCTTGCCTGGAAAACCCCATGGGCAGAGGAGCCTGGTGGGCTGCAGTTCATGGGGTTGCGAAGAGTCGGACAAGACTGAGCGACTTCACTTTCAATTTTCACTTTCCACTTTCATGCATTGGAGAAGGAAATGGCAACCCACTCCAGTGTTCTTGCCTGGAGAATCCCAGGGATGGAGGAGCCTGGTACGTTGCTGTCTATGGGGTCACACAGAGTCAGACACGATTGAAGTGACTTAGCAGCAGCAGCAGGATTACTTCATGATGTCTGATCTATACAGCAAGTATATAGATGGATGGTGAGAGTTACTCTCTTCAAGAAGTTTGGAAATGGGGCTAGTTTAGTATTTTTCAGAACTCATGTATTTATAAGCTAGGATTTGGGGTTTTGTTGTTGTTCTTAGTATTCAGTAGTGGTTGAGAGCACACGCTTTGCTTTTTGTTGTTTTAGCATTTTATTTTTTATTGAAATATAGCCAATTAACAATGTTGTGATAATTTCAAGTGGCAGCAAAGGGACTTAGCCATAGATACACATGTATCCATTCTCCCCCAAACTCCCCTCCCATCCAGGCTGCCATCTGAGAGCATATGCTTTGGATATGGATTCAAATCCCAGCTTTATAACTTACTGGCTGGATGGCTTTGTATTACTTAACTTTTATATAAACCTCAGTTTACTCATCTGCAAAATGGGGATGATAAGCCTAGTTTATAGGGTTATTGTGAGATCTCCAAAATCCAACTAGAAAAACATCTTTGCTCTGTCTTCACCCCCTACTCTAGGGATTTCTGGGATAGTTGACCTGCCTAAGATTTGACATACTCATTTAATCATCATATATTAAACACATACTGTGTGTCAGGCAAGTGTGTGCTGGGTACTAAACATATGGTAGTGATCAAGGAAAAAGGGATCCCGTCTGCCATGAAATTTACGTTCAAATAGGGGATGGAGAAAACGGATCAACAAGCATACAAATATATGATAACATTATTCCCTGGTGGCTCAGATGGTAAAGAATCTGCTGCAATGCGAGGGATCTGGATTCAATCGCTGGGTGGGGAAGAGTCCCTGGAGGAGGGCATGACAACCCACTCCAGTATTCTCACCTGGAGAATCCCCATGGACTGAGGAGCCTGGTGGGCTATGGTCCATAGGGTCACAAAGAGTTGGACATGACTGAGTGACTAACCACAGCACAGGGGACACAGAAAATGGATCAACAAATGCACAAATATATAATAACATTATAGACAGTAAAAAGTGTAGTGGAGAAAATTAGGAAAAGGAACAGAAAGTGAAGAAAAAAGTCTCTTCAAGGAAGTGATCTTAAAGGAAAATGATCATTTAAAAACTTTTATCAGGGCCTTCATGAAGCTAAAGAGAGGCCATTAAGGTTCTTAATGGCCTTAAGAACCCTAGAGAAAGATGCTTCAGCAGTAATTCCTGTGGCCTTCCCTGACAGTCCAGTGGTTAGGACTCAGTGCTTCTACTGCCGGGGGCTCGAGTTTGATCCCTGGTCAGGGAACTTAAGATCCCACATGCCATGCAGGGTGGCCCCCCTCCACCCCCGCAAAACAACAACAACCAAAAGGTGGGTAAGTAAGTAATGGATTTCTATACTCACATGCACACAAAACCAGGACACAGTCTGAAAAAGAAGAGAATGAAAGAGGGGCAGACACTGCTCTGTCTAATAATGTGATAGTTTCTTCTGTTTGGAGTTAGGGCATCTTTGCACGTTAGGTGGCATCCAAGGAAATATTCTTTAACAAGAATTATTGTGTGGTCCTCAGTGAGGTGCACATGATGGTTCAAAACTCCCTTCAAGAAAACCTACTGTGGAACATAGTTGATTGTCTCCATCTGTCACTTTTTGAGGTCTACTTTGGAGTCTCCATTCATTTTCAGTCAGTGCTACCTTTAGGCCATTCCCAGACAATGACTGAGCATAACGTGTGCTGGAATAGGGCCGTTTGTTGGATGTAATATTTCTCTAAAAAATAACTTTTGCTCAAGACTCCTCATGGGTCTGGCCAAAACTTTTCTTAGAGCAGCACTGTAATCAAAGGAATCTTTTCATGTGTTTGTTAGCCATCCATTTTCAGTCAGTGCTACCTTTAGGCCATTCCCAGACAATGACTGAGCATAATGTGTGCTGGAATAGGGCCGTTTGTTGGATGTAATATTTCTCTAAAAAATAACTTTTGCTCAAGACTCCTCATGGGTCTGGCCAAAACTTTTCTTAGAGCAGCACTGTAATCAAAGGCTCTTCTTACTCAGTTCTTCCTTCCCTTTCTCCTTTCACAGATGTCAGACCTGCTTTGTAGTTTGAAGGTTCTCCCTCCCTACTTCTCTAGCTCCCCTGTGTCCTTCATAGGTATTTCATCCAATAAATCTTTTGCATCTCCATTCCTTTTTTGGCTTCTACTCCTTGGAAGACCTGAACAAAGTTGGGACCAGGAGTGGTCAGAGAAAACAGGTGGTAAGATGAAATTTGCAAGCCAGGGCTCCATGAGGCAGACACAAGAGCTAGGTTTGTCAACAGACCTAAGGATGGGGGCATGAAGGGTCCTGTAACCATTAGTAGCTATGAAGCCACAGTTACCATAATGGCTGGCAAGGTTGGAAGGGAAACTAGAGACTTGACCCACAGGAAATGGTGGAGATGGTTAATAGACCCTGGCTTCCTTATGGGCAAAACAGACAGTTACCCAACAAAGATGCTTCTTAATTTCTACAACCCAAAGAAGGCAACAGTGGAGGAAGAAAAGGCAGGTGGTGATCACCCATTAAAATGTCAGAAGCCACAGTTACCATAATGGCTGGCAAGGTTGGAAGGGAAACTAAAGAGACTTGACCCACAGGAAATGGTGGAGATGGTTAATAGACCCTGGCTTCCTTATGGGCAAAACAGACAGTTACCCAACAAAGATGCTTCTTAATTTCTACAACCCAAAGAAGGCAACAGTGGAGGAAGAAAAGGCAGGTGGTGATCACCCATTAAAATGTCCTTAAGATTTTTTTGATGTGGACAGTTTTTAAAATCTTTATTGAATTTGTTGCAATATTGCTTCTGTTTTATAGTTTGGTTTTTTGGCCTCAAAGCATGTGGGAACTTAGTCCCCTGACCAGGGATCAAACCCGCACCCCTGCATTGGAAGACAAGGTCTTAACCCTGGACCACCAGGGAAATCCCTCATTAAAATGTTTTGATGTCTTGCTCAATTCTGATTTGAGCCAGTGTTCAGATCTAGAACACGTTGACTCTAGGTGGCCGGGGCCCTAGAGAAAGAACCCTGAGATGCTTCAGCAATAATTCATGAAATTACCCCCATGTCTTTCCTCTAAAAGGGCCTATAGTCATTTACTTAAGTGACTATACTCTGAGAAAGAGGAATAACCTGATTTTTTGAGGGCTTTTGGACACAGGGTGTGAACTGACAATGGTACCAAGGTCCGAAACAGTTTCATGGTCTCCTTGCTGGAATGAAGGATTATGGGGTCCAGGAGACAAATAGAGTCCTGGATAAAGTCCAGCTCACAGTGAGCCCACTGGGTCTACAGACTCACCCACTGGTCATTTTCCTGGCTCCTGAGTATGTCATCAAAATGGACATCCATGGCAGTTGAACTGTGGCCTGAGAAGTGACAGCTATCGTGGTTAGGAAAGGCCAAGTGAAAATAACCTCCTCTCCATTTTCCCAGCCAAGATATTAAGTCACAAACAATTTCATATCTCAGAGGGATGGCAAAGATTCATGCCACCATTTGAAACCAAAAGAATGCTAGGGTGGTGGTGTCTATCACATCCCCGTTTAATTCTCCAGTATGAGCCTTGCAGAAACTCACTGGATCCAGGAAAATGACCGAAGACTATAGCGTGCTAAGCCAAGTAGCAGCCCCAGTTTTATGTATTGTGCTGGATAAACACTTTAGGATTGACTAGTTTGATCTCCTTGCAGTCACACAACATTGTAAATCAACCGTACTTCAATTTAAAAAGTTGCTTATTTTGAAAAATGCATACTTCTCTCTCCTCTGGGCAGCTGGTTGGATGCTATACTTTATCTTCTTAAGCTTTGGCCTGAAGACAATAGTCCATCCTTGGCAGGAACGTATTTATAACATTTTTTAGAACTCACACACACACACACACACACACACACACACACACACACAGTATTTGAAACTCAACTTTGTGTCATTTTGGTGGGCTTCAATTTTATGAACTCAAAATTTACTTACAGAGATTATTTAAAAGAAAGTCCATTCACCAAATAATGTTAACACAGAGTTGGTTTGGAATAGATCACCTCAGATTTTTTTCTGATCGACCATTTTAGACGGTTGTTCCCACTGCAAAATCTTACTTGTTGCTGATTTTATCGGATACCATAAAATCTCATCAACATGGTACTGTCAAGAGGACTTCATGGTCAGCCAAGAAATGTACTGAAAGCCAGGCATAGGTCTGAGTGCGTCAAATTGTTGACCAGAACAAACTGGCACTGCCTGGATAACATTCTGCTTCAGCTCTGCTCTGTCAGTTTGAAGCAAAAGATCTCAGTCACTTGTGGGCTTGAAAGGTGACTGCTCAGAACAGCAGGAGGGATTTGCTGAAGCACATGGCAGTTGGAACAAAAAATTGCCTGTTTTTGCCAAACCCCAGAGGGAGAAACATTTTGAAATATATTCTGCCTGGAGCTGATTGCGTAGTTTCATAGACAGTTTACCCGATCTACCACCTGGGGGCAGTCAACCTCGCTCTCCATGTTTTGTTCTCCCATACACCACTTTATGACCAAAGAACCAGAGGGAAAGAGTGATTGTCTGGAGATGGTGAGAACATTCAATGATCTTACTCTACCCATAACCCTAAACTGTATAGATGTGCTAAAATGTGTGTCCTTAGTTGCTCAGATGTGTCTTTATGGCTTCATGGACTGTAGGCTGCCAGGCTCCTCTGTTCGTTGAATTTCTCAAGCAAGAGTACTGGAGCAGGTTGCCATTTCCTACTCCAGGGGATCTTCTCAATCCAGGGATCGAAGCCACGTCCTCTGTATCTCCTACACTGACAGGTGGGTCCTTTACCACTGTGCCCTGGGAAGCCCGTGGTCTATGTTATACATAGTCAATTCAGTCACTCAGTTGTGTCCAACTCTTTGCGACCCGATGGACTGCAGCACACTAGGCTTCCCTGTCCATCACCAACTCCCAGAGATTGCCCAAACTCATGTCCATCGAGTTGGTGATGCCATCCAACCATCTCATCCTCTGTCATCCCTTTCTCCTCCTGCCTTCAGTCTTTTCCAGTGAGTCAGTTTTTCACATCAGGTTCAGCTCCAGCATGAGTCCTTCCAATGAATATTCAGGACCGATTTCCTTTCAGATCGACTGGTTTGATCTCCTTGCAGTCCAAGGGACTCGCAAGAGTCTTCTCTGACACCGCAGTTCAAAATCATCAGTTCTTCAGCACTCAGCTTACTTTATAGTCTAACTCTTGCATCCATACTTGACTACTGGAAAAACCATAGCTTTGACTAAACGGACCTTTGTTGGCAAAGTAATGAATCTGCTTTTTAATATGCTGTCTAGGTTGGTTATAGCTTTTCTTCCAAGGAGCAGACATCTTTTAATTTCATGGCTGCAGTCACCATCTGCAGTGATTTTGGAGCCCCCCCAAAATAAAGTCTCTCACTGCTTCCATTGTTTCCCCATTTATTTGCCATGAAGTGATNTTTCTTCCAAGGAGCAAGCGTCTTTCAATTTCACAGCTGCAGTCACCGTCTGCAATGATTTTGGAGTCCCCAAAAATAGTCTGTCACTGTTTCCACTGTTTCCCCATCTATCTGCCATGAAGTGATGGGACCAGATGCCATGATCTTAGTTTTCTGGATGTTGAATTTTAAGCCAATTATTTCACTCTCCTCTTTCACTTTCATCAAGAGGCTCTTTAGTTCTTCACTTTCTGCCATAAGGGTAGTGTCATTTGCATATCTGAGGTGGTTGATATTTCTCCCAGCAATCTTGATTCCAGTTTGTGCTTCATCCATCCCAGGATTTCTCATGATGTACTCTGCATATAAGTTAAATAAGCAGGGTGGCAATATATAGCCTTGACGTGCTCCTTTCCTGATTTGGAGCCAGTCTGTTTTCCATGTCTGGTTCTAACTGTTGCTTCTTACCTGCATACAGATTTCTCAGGAGGCAGATAAGGTGGTCTGGTATTACCATCTCTTGAAGAATTTTCCAGTTTGTTGTGATCCACACAGTCAAAGTCGTGTCTGACTCTTTGTGACCCCATGGACTGCAGCACAATAATTTTAAATTATCCATATTTAATTGGAATGTGGATAATTAAATATTATCAGGATATTAAATATTGTCCATATATAATGCTTGTGTGGCTGTTCCTCAGTCTCTCTGCACCCACCGGGAGAAATAATCAGTCTATGAGAGTTAATAAGCCTTTTTCTTATCAAGAAATACAAAGAATCAAGGAGGATCTGGGAGACTATTTAGAGGACCCAGAAAAATATATTAGAGCTTTTAAAGGTGTTACTTTGCTTTATGACCTTACTAGGAAGGCTGTGATGTATATCTTGGGACAAATGCTAACTCCCGACTCAGTCGAGTTTTGGGAAAAGCGGTTGCTAATGGAGATGAATGGCTTGGTAATGAATCAGTAGGGAAGAGGGAGAATGAGATAGCCACCCTCCCCAGTACGAATCAGGCGGTCCCAATTACAGAGCCAGACTGGGACTACAACACAGCTTAAGGAAGATGGGATCAGAGTCATTTTGTCAGGTGTATTCTTGAAGGACTCAGGCAGGTGCGTGCTAAGCCTTTAAATTATGGCAAACATAGAACAGGAGGAGAAGGAAGCTCCTGGTAAATTCCTAAATAGACTGAGAGAAGCCCTTCGCAGATTCACTGAGATTGATCCCAAAAGTGAAGAGGGAAAGTGATCTTAAAGGATAGATTTCTCACTCAGTTGGCTCCAGATATCCGCCGTAAGCTATTAAAACAATGCGTATGGACCAAATCAGAGAAGGCAAAGGCAACCCACTCCATTACTCTTGCCTGGAAAATCCCATGGATGGAGGAGCCTGGTAGGCCCCAGTCCATGGTGTCGCGAAGAGTTGAACATGACTGAGCGACTTAACTTTCACTTTTCACTTTTATGCATTGGAGAAGGAAATGGCAACCCACTCCAGTCTTCTTGCCTGGAGAATCCCAGGGATGGTGGAGCCTGATGGGCTGCTGTCTATGGGGTTGCACAGAGTTGGACATGACTGAAATGACTTAGCAGCAGCAGCAGCATGTATAATGCAGGATAATTAAATATTATCCATATTTAATTAGAATTGAAAGATAGAATTTGTTGTGCTGGGGCAAAACAGGCAATAAATGGGAAGAGGAAGCCTTTTGAGATTCTCAAGCATAATACAGGCTTCCTAGAGTTTTCTTTAGACTATATATTATAAAATTCATTTTGTTCAAAAGATGCATGCACCCCAGTGTTCACAGCAGCACTATTTACAATAGCCATGTCATAGAAGCAACCTAAATGTCCATTGACAGAGGAATGAATAAAATAGATGCCATACATATATAAAGTGGAATATTACTCAGCCATAAAAAGAATGAAACAATGCCATTTGCAGCAACATGGATGGACCTAGAGCTGATCATTCTAAGTGAAGAGTGTCAGACAGAGAAAGATATCATATGGTATCACGTATATGCTGAATCTAAAAAAAATAATACAAATGAACTTGCTTACAAAACAGACTCACAGATTTCAAAAGCAAGCTTATGGTTATGAAAGGGGAAAAGTGAAGGTGGATAAACAAGGAGATTGGGAGTAATATATACACATTACTATATATAAAATAAATAATCATCAGGGACCTACTGCAGGGAACTCTACTCAGTACTCTGTAATAACCTAAATGGGAAAAGAATCTGAAAAAGAATGGATACATGTATATGTTTAACGGGCTTCCCTGGTGGCTCAGCTGGTAAAGAATCCGCCTGCAATGTGGGAGAGCTGGGTTCAACCCCTGGGTTATATGTATAACTGAATCACTTTGCTGTATACCTGAAACACACAGCATTGTAAATCAGCTGTACCCCAATGTAAAAATTAAATTTAAAAAATAAGTTTTGTTTATAGATAGTGAACTATTAGGTATGGAATTTGTGAAGTGTCAAATCCCTGGTGGCTCAGCTGGTAAAGAATCCGCCTGCAATGTGGGAGAGCTGGGTTCAACCCCTGGGTTATATGTATAACTGTATCACTTTGCTGTATACCTGAAACACACAGCATTGTAAATCAGCTGTACCCCAATGTAAAAATTAAATTTAAAAAATAAATTTTGTTTATAGATAGTGAACTATTAGGTATGGAATTTGTGAAGTGTCAGATCTTTGATAAATCATGCTGCTGCTAAGTCGCTTCAGTCATGTCTGACTCTGTGCAACCCCATAGACAGCAGCCAACCAGGCTCCCCCGTCCCTGGGTTTCTCCAGGCAAGAACACTGGAGTGGGTTGCCACTTCCTTCTCCAACGCATGAAAGTGAAAAGTGAAAGTGAAGTTGCTGAGTCGTATCCAACTCTTAGTGACCCCATGGACTACAGTCTACTGGGCTCCTCCACCCATGGGATTTTCCAGGCAAGAATACTTAAAACCATCCAGTTATCCTCTCTTTTCCTCGAGTATACATTGCTTCAAGTTCAAGAAGACAGTGACTGAAAGACAAGATTGGGTCTCATTACAGAAAGGCTTGGGAAAAAGCTTTGGATATACAGTGGTACATCTCCCCTTTAGGGGTCCTTTTCAAGATGATTTTCCAATTAACGTATGTTAGAATAATGCTCACTCTGTCATAAAGCAAATTTCCATGCACTTGTTATGAACTGAATGTTTATGTCTCCTCAAAATCTGAAACCCCTAAACCCCAATGTGAAGTATTTGGAGGGCCCTTTGGAAGTAATTAGGGTTAGATGAGGTCATAACAATGGGATCCTAACAATGGGACTAGTGCCCTTGTATGAAGAGAACAGAGAAATAGCTCCCAATTTCCTTCTCTCCTCCCTCCCTCCCTCCCTCCCTTCTTCTCTTTCCCTCTCTCTCTGCCATATGAGGATTCGGGAAGAAGATGGTCATCTGCAAACCAGGAAGTGTGCTCTCATCAGAACCAATTCTTGATCTTGGACTTCTCAGCCTCCAGAACTGTGACATAAATGTTTGTTAAGACCCTCAGTTTATGATATTTTGTTATAGCAGCCCAAACTAAGATCCATGTTTTTTTTTTTAAATTGGAGTCTAATTACTTTACAATATTACATTGGTTTCTGCTGTTCAACAATGTGAATCAGCTGATGGTGCTAGTAGTAAAGAACTGCATGCCAGTGCAGGAGGCATAAGACACGGGTTCAATCCCCGAGTTGGGAAGATCTCCTGGAGAAGAGCAGGGCAACCCACTTCAGTATTCTTGCCTGGAGAGTCCCATGGACAGAGGAGCCTGGTAGGCTACAATCCATAGGGTTGCAAACAGTCGGACACGACTGAGCATGTACACGCACACACACAGTGTATATATGTCAATCCTAGTAAAGACAGACATCAAGAGAACATAATGGAGTATGCCAAATAAACCCATGGATCTCATGGAGGGAAGGAGAGGATGAGATCCATGGGTTTATTTGGCATACTCCATTATATTCTCTTGATGTCCATCTTTACACCAGTACTACACCATTATATTTTACTATACCCCATCTGGTAAGACATATCTTTCTAATGCAATGTTTATCTTATCTCAGAGAGAATCTTATTTCTTCTCAGCCCATTGCTTTTCTTTGCACATAATTTGTCTGTAAATAGTTTGGAGTTTTCTAAATAAGCAATGATATTGTTTGCAATTAATGACAGTTTTATCTCTTTTTCTATTACTATGTCTCTCTTTTTCCCTATAGTACAGTGTTGGATAGGAGCAGGGATAGAGGTATCTTTGTTTTTCTTGATCTTAAAAAGAATAATAATTATTTCACCATTGTTTTTTATGTTTTCTCTTGGTTCCTAATAGCTATCTCATATTGAGTTAAGACGGAGAAGGCAATGGCACCGCACTCCAGTAGTCTTGCCTGGAAAATCCTACGGACAGAGGAGCCTCGTAGGCTGCAGTCCATGGGGTTGCTAAGAGTCGGATACCACTGAGCGACTTCACTCTCATTTTTCACTTTCATGCATTGGAGAAGGAAATGGCAACCCACTCCAGTATTCTTGCCTGGAGAATCCCAGGGATGGGGGAGCCTGGTGGGCTGCTGTCTATGGGGTCGCACAGAGTCGGACACGACTGAAGTGACTTAGCATAGCATAGCATTGAGTCAAGAAACAGCCTGTACATTCTTATTTTTGTAAAAGTTTTTATAGTAATTAGAGGTTGACCTTTATGGATTTTTAAAAATCTATTAAGTGGGTCATATGATTTTTCTCCTTTAATATGTTAAAATGTTAAATTATGTTAATCAATTTTTAATATTAAAATAATCTCATATCCCTGAGCTGTATTCAACATTTACTATTTTTTATAGGTTTAGAATACATAAATATGTTTTTAGAATATATTGCCTGATTTGTATAAAATAGCATCACTGACTCAATGGAGAATAATTTGAGCAAACTTCAGGAGATGGTGGAGGACAGAGGAGACTGGTGTGCTGCAGTCCCATGGGATGGCAAAGAGTCAGACATGACTTAGCGACTGAATAACAACAAGGAAAACACATCATTTCCATTTCCTGGTTCAAGGAACATAATTGATAGCCCCACTATCATCCCTCTGGATTCACCACCACATTTGAGTCAAGGACACACTTCCCCTGGGCTGCTCCCAAACCAGTGACTGAACACGGTAAAGATGCTAGCGCTGATCCATTCCTGTGGGATAGGGACTCCTCTAAGCAGCCCCAACTGACTTGTGGACCTTCCCTAGGCTCTCCTAAAACTTTCTTAAATCTGCACTGCATCTGAGACTGCCCCTACTGTTCCATCCTTCTCTCTCCTTTCACTACTCTCATGCCTATATTGCAACCTAAAAGCTCACGTATCTCTTCCTATGTCTTCCTATTTATCCATCAGAATAAATCTCTTGTATACCTAATTCCATCTTAGGCTGTTCAGAGAACCTCAGCCAACACAAGTTGGGTTTGCTGATGTTTTGTGAGGATATTTATATCTCTATCCATGAATAATGTTGACCAGTAGTGTTTGTCTCTACTGGGTCTTTGTCTAGTTTGGGGATTAAGATTGTGCTGTATTCATATAAATAGTTAGAAAAGTTTCTCTTATTTTTATGATTTGAAAGTGTTTGTGATGATTTGGAATGTATCCATTACATGTTTAGTTGAATTCAACTGTTGGGAATCTGTTCTTAATGTTTTCTTTTAAGAAAGATTATTCAGATTTTCTTTATTATCTTAAGTCAGTTTTGATTGGGACTTTTGATTTCAAACTCTATGGCAATCTGTTTTTTCCAAAGATGGCTACAACATTCTCTCATTCCACATGCTCTTCTCTAATATGACCTTGCCAGTCTCACCTTGAGAGGTGGAGTCTGTTTCTCCACCTTTGAATTTGGGTGGTCTCTGTGACTGATATGACTGATGGAGTGCAGTGGAAATTATGCTGTGTTATTTACAGACGTATTTCTTATCAAACCTGGACATTTGTGCTTCCTGGCTCTTAGCAGTGAGTCACACGGTAAAAAGTATTACTGTCCTCAGACCATGCTGTTAGAAGCCTAAACCATGGATTATGAGACAATATATGGAAAATGAAAGAGGCCATGGAACACTGAAGGAAGAGACTTAAGAATGAATAAGTCACATTGTATGTCAAGTCCAATCAGGGCTTCAGATGACCCCAGCCTTAGATACCACCTGACAGTAGTTGCAGGCTCCCCAGCTGAGCCTGGTCAACCCACAGCAAAATGAATTATTGTTGTAAGCTGCTGAGTTTTATAATTGTATCATTCATAGTGGCAACTGATAGCTGAGTCCCGTCTTCTCCATGAAAAAAACCGTAATAGCTGGAGTAAACACATACACACACTCATCCATGCAAGCAACTGTGTAAATGTTTTGAGGGCAACCAGTACAGTCAAGAATGGAGATTAATGGCTATATCCCTTGGGAGAAACAAAGATTCCAAAGTGAAACCCACATTCATTTGGTTTTTCCCATGAAGGCAATGTCAAAATGAGAGAGAGACTGCAAACATAAAATGGTATTCTTTCTGGGCTAAGTTGACAGAGAAACATTCAAATTGTTGGCCACCTCCAAAGCTGTATATGTTCAGGGTGAGATTTCAAGAAACCCAGCAGAAAATAGTAGCAGGGAAACTAAAAGCTGGGCAGAGATTTCAACACCTGCATAGTTCTGGAGAAATGGAGGCCAGAGTTCCTGCCAAAGTGGAAGGGCTTTGGGAAACACATGCAGGCTGTAGCTGAGGTCCAGAAATGTCCCATCCTGAGGCTAAGGATCCCGAGAGATGAGGACCAGAACTAAGATGATGGGGTTAACATAGTCAAAGACTAACAAAAGTTAAAACTGAGTCTTACCAGGATCAAGATGACATGCAAGTACTCTATTTGCCTATGAAAAGAAGACTTCTTTTCATTTTTAGAGAATGAAAATATTGTTCAGAGCCTAAACAAGCATCGTTTAAAATCTTCAGTATCTAGTAAAAAATAATGAGGCATGTTAAAATAATCAAAACCCCAAAACAAAAACCCAAAGAGAAAACAGACCCTATAAACAAAATAATATGTGATTCACATACTGACATTAGCAGACAAAAACATTTAAACCAACATTACGAAACAGTGTAATTGCAATTAGGACTTCCCTGGTGTTCCAGTGGTCAAGAATCTGCTTTGCAGCATAAGGGATGCGTGTTTGATGCCTGCTCGGGTGACTAATATCCCGCATGCTGCAGAGCAGCTAATGAGCTCACCTGCCACAACTAGAGCGTCCATGGGCTGCAACGGAAGATCCCACACGATGCGGTGAAGCTCCTGCATGCCACAGCGAAGACCCAATACAGCCAAATAAATAATACAATTTGCAATTAATGTGATAAAGGAAAATAGAGGGAAGTTTCCTATTCTGGAGAGACAGGGGTCCATGTCAAGTTAAGATCAACATCAAAGATGAGAAGCCACAGTCTGAATGCCAAGGACCCTTCTCCTGGTTAGGTCAGCTTAAGGAGAGCTGAATGGATGTGAAGTGACCTGTGTAGCTGCTTTGCAACATCTGTGAAGTAAAATACATCCAACACCTCATAACAACACCCCCTGTTTGCTTTAGTCAGTTCAGACTCCCATAACATAATACCATGGACTGGGGACTTAAACAATAGAAATTTACTTCTCACAGTTCTAGAGGCTGGAAGTCCAAAATCAGTTTAGTTCAGTTCAGTCGCTCAGTCGTGTCCGACTCTTTGTGACCCCATGAGTCGCAGCACGCCAGGCCACCCTGTCCATCACCATCTCCCGGAGTTCACTCAGACTCATGTCCATTGAGTCCGTGATGCCATCCAGCCATCTCATCCTCGGTCATCCCCTTCTCCTCCTGCCCCCAATCCCTCCCAGCATCAGAGTCTTTTCCAATGAGTCAACTCTTCACGTGAGGTGGCCAAAGTACTGGAGTTTCAGCTTGAGCATCATTCCTTCCAAAGAAATCCCAGGGCTGATCTCCTTCAGAATGGACTGGTTGGATCAGGCACCAGCAGATCTGGTGTCTGATGAGAACCTGCTTCCTCTACATCAGCAGTCCTCAACTTTTTGGCACCAGGGACCAGTTTCAAGGAAGACAACTTTTTTCCATGGATCTGGGGTCGGGGAAGAGGCAAGGATATTTTGGGGATGATACTCATAATAAGGAGCATGCAACCTAGATCCCTCTTATGAGAATCTAATGCCACCACTGTATAATCATAAGGGATTTGATTGAGGTCATACCTGAATGGTCTAGCAGTTTTCCCTGTTTTCTTCAATTTCAGTCTGAATTTGGCAATAAGGAGTTCCTGATCTGAGCCACAGTCAGCTCCTGGTTTTGTTTTTGTTGACTGTATAAAGCTTCTCCATCTTTTGCTGCAGAGAATATAATCAATCTGATTTCGGTGTTGACCATATGGTGAAGTCCATGTGTAGAGTCTTCTCTTGTGTTGTTGGAAGAGGGTGTTTGCTATGACCAGTGCATTTTCTTGGCAAAACTCTATTAGTCTTTGCCCTGCTTCATTCCGTATTCCAAGGCCAAATTTGCCTGTTACTCTAGGTGTTTCTTGACTTCCTACATTTGCATTCCAGTCCCCTATAATGAAAAGGACATCTTTTTTGGGTGTTAGTTCTAAAAGGTCATCCCCATGGAAAAGAAATGCAAAAAAGAAAAATGGCTGTCTGGGGAGGCCTTACAAATAGCTGTGAAAAGAAGAGAAGCGAACTGCAAAGGAGAAAAGGAAAGATATAAGCATCTGAATGCAGAGTTCCAAAGAATAGCAAGAAGAGATAACAAAGCCTTCTTCAGCGATCAGTGCAAAGAAATAGAGGAAAACAACAGAATGGGAAAGACTAGAGATCTCTTCAAGAAAATTAGAGATACCAAGGGAACATTTCATGCAAAGATGGGCTC